>SJYA01000723.1:467387-495249 GCA_006410615.1 Neotragus moschatus | reverse complement strand
TTCAGATTTCCATTTATTTTTGTCTTTATGAAATTCTCTTAATGTAAAAAATTTTCAATTCCTCGGAAGATTGTAAAAGGCACAGAATCATTCTTCACTCAAAAAGATTAAAAATTTTGGGAAAATGGAATTATGAAGTTAACTGGAAAATGGTAGAAAGTAATGGAACAAAATGATAAATACGTTGTTCAATAAAGTTCTTGGTGAAAATGGAAGATGTGTCCTTTATTTTTGCTTAAAAACCAAAGGAATTTTTTGGCCAATCCTACACTGTACAATGATGAGCTGGTGCACATTTCTGCAGCTCCGAGATCACTGACATCATGTTGGCAGCTTGAAACCACCACTGTGGGAGGAGTCACACCGAAGGAATCATCAAACACTGCAAATCAGAGTTTTCTTTTTTTTATTTTTTGTATTTTAAGTTGAAATATATGTGACATATAACATATTTGTTTTATGTATACAAAAAATGATTATCTATATATACACACTACATATATGTGTGCATATATGCACATACCTATACATATCAATACATGTGTGTACAAGTTTGATTGTTTTGTTAATTGTCTAGAACTATACTGTCTACCACAGTTGCCTCTAGCCCCATGTGACTACTGAGCACTTGAAATGTGGGTGGTTCACATTTTATTTATTTTTTTTAATTTTTAAATTTTTTTAAATTTTTATTTTTATTTTTTTTCATCTCAGGTGTACATGAGTTCCCAATCTTGAACCAACCTCCCACCTCCCACTCCACATCAACTCTCTGGATCATCCCCATGCACCAGTCCCAAGCATCCTGTATCNGCTTCAGCTGTGTCCAACTCTTTGTGACCCTATGGGCTGTAGCCCACCAGGCTCCTCCGTCCGTGGGATTCTCTAGGCAAGCATACTGTGAGTTGTCACGCCCTCCTCCAGCAGATCTTCCTGACCCAGGGATCAAACCCACATCTCTTACATCTCATGCATTGGCAAGCGGGTTCTTTACACTAGCGTCACACCAATCTTGTGGAAACGCCAAAGAAAGGACTCGTTGCTGGGGTCCCAGTGAACCTCTAAAAGTTATCGGTGGTTTCCTAGCTATCATTGTTCCTAATACCAGTAATAATAACAATAATAGCTGATATTTATTATGGGCCTGGCATTTTTATGTCTCAGCCACTGCAATAACAGGAGGTGGTTGTTATTATTTTCAGTTTTGCAGAAGAGGAAGCAGTCACAGGGGCCAAGGTTCTTGGTGTGGGCGCAGCCCTGCAGGGTGGACCAGTAGCCCACTCCTCCCTTCCCCTCTCGCCACATGCCTTCTGCAGGATCATCACTGTCATCACTCCTTTCATCCTGCAGCTCCTGCTCTTTTTCTACAGACTTCCCCTTTAGTGTTCCTTTTGATGATTTTCTCCATGTCGTGTCATTGACAGAGTGCTTTTATGTTCATTTGGATGAAGGGACTGAGATAAGAAGAGGTTGTACAACAAATGCTGAAGCAGTTTTCACTGGTCTGGAGCTAAGGGAGAAAGATAAGTATGGTGCAATAAGTTTCTTGTGTGGCTGACTGTTTAAACTCAAGGGCTGATCTTGTTCTGAGAGCATGTGCCTCCTACGGTTAAATGGTCCCTTTCTTTTTTGAAACAATAGAGGCAGTTGATGAACACTGATCCCATTTTGGCCCAATTAGAAGCTGGCAGCCTTAGCATCTTATTTGAAATCCTGCTGGATCATGGACTCTGGACCATTCACACTCTCACCACTTACCTCTTTCAAGCAGGGGGCAATTAATCAAGTGCTCTTAGGGCTTCTGAGAAACTGCAAAGGATCCTGAAAGCGTGGTACCCAACCCCCACCACCTCTGACTGTGGAGGAAAGGGTGTCAAGGGGAACACTGGGCCTGGGCTGACCTGCCAGCTGAGGACGTGCAGAGAGAACACCCCAATCTTTCTGGCTCCAGAGGGTGTGGTGGCCCCACCAACCCTCCTTTGCAAACCTGCCTCAGCCTGCACAGGGCCCCTTGCCTTGACGCTCTATTTGCTGACTTGAAACGTGGGGACTGGGGGTGGGTGTGGGTGGGGAGTCAGACAGGAATCTTCCCACCATCTACCCTGTCCCATCCGTCCTTTGGGCAGTCAAAACCATGATTCATCCACCTCTTATTTGCTTCGAGGATTTTCTATGACAACCTGGAGGCCCCTCTTTCCTGCTTTGGCTGGATTCCAAGGCTATCTATGAGCTATTCAAACAAGCAAAAGAGTCAGGACCAAGTGAGAGGAGCTAGTTCCTAGAGCGTACATTTATTTTCTGTTTCTCCTAATGGAAAGAATCCTTGGCTCCTCTGTGTGTCTCAGTCACCTGCTCTGCGGCCTCTTCTTCCCTTTTGGATGGCTCTTTCTCCCTCTTCCACCAGCACTGGCAGTGCACAGTGATTGTATTCAGTCTAGAATGGTGGGACAGAAATAGCTGGGGCAGAGAGACTCTCAGACTTGAAAATGTCCCGTCTCTTCAAGTGCTGTTGATAAGCCCTCAGTTGATGAGATCTGGGCCAGTGGGGTTAGGCTGTGGGCCCCAAGGATCTCCAGCCCTGAGAGGCAGCAGGTGAATAAGCCAGAGGAGAAACAGTCTTCACTGCCGGGCAAGATAACACATGCATGATAGGGAGCCAGGGTCCTGGATGGCTTGAGGGGCGGTGGTCAGAGAGGAAGCAGAACTTTTCCAAGGTCAAGTGGTGAGATGTGAGGTCTCCCGAGTCTCCTCAGAAGACGCTCAGAAAAACTAAAGACACGCCTGTCATGGTGGTGGCAGAGGTGGCAGCCATCCTCAGCTGGCTGGACTGGCCACCACACCGATATCTAGGCAAACGACAGGGACCAGAAGCACCAACTTGCATGGCCGGGCTGTCTCCTTCTTGTATCTCCAGATTCTTCTTGCTGATCTAGGATTTCATTTTGATGCTTCTGCTCCCAGAGCCCAGACAGCTTCTCAAGATAAACTGCCCACTCCAGTGTGCTTCAGCTCCATTCCTTCCAAAATCTCTTCCACCCCTGTCCACTTAGCCCACCTCTACCACCTCTTCAGGGCTTCCCTGGTGGCTCAGATGGTAAAGAATCCAGCTGCAATGCAGGAGCCACAGATTCGATCCCTGGGTAGGGGAGATCCTCTGGAGAAGGAAACGGCTACCCATTTCAGTATTCTTGCCTGGAGAATTCCATGGAAAGAGGAGCCTGTCGGGCTACAGTCCATGGGGTTGCACAGAGTCGGACAGGACTGAGCGACTAAGCACTCACCACCACTTCATCACCCCCACCTGCTCCTGACCCAGGGCTGCCACCACCCCTGGCTGCCTCTAGCATGGGAGACCAGGATCAAGAGGAGCTTGATCAAGGTACTGCCTTAAAGACCCCCAGCATTGAGGGGATGGGCTACTGTGACTGACCAGTGACTGTGGGGCCACAGCTTCTGCAGGAAGCCGGCAGTATGTAAACCTGAGATGGCTTAATGGCAATCAGGAGGTGAAAAGGGAACCCAGCCCAGTGCCAAGGACTCAGAGACATCAGGCTTCAGATGGCAGAATACTATGAAAGTTCCAACAGAGAATGGGCAGGGAGCCCGTGGGAGGTCAGGGTAGGGTGGGAACGAATGCACAGCAGCTGGGTGGGCAGAGGCAGGCCGTTCCCACGCCAGGAGGCAGGGTGGCGATGTGGAAAGAGTGTGGGCTCTGGGAGACAGAGCTCATGGAATCCTGGCTCCAGGTGCTGCTCAGTGGCCTTGGATTTAGCATGTCTGTCTTAGGAACAGCACCGCCTGCCTCAGAGAGGTGCCCAGCCCGGGGCTAGGGCTCCATAACATTGGTTTCCAAATCCTGTCCTAGGACCCCCATCTGCTACTCCAGGCCTGAAGTATAGGAAAGGGGCTAAGGGCTGAGGCTCCACAGATGAAGAGAAGCAGGGCAGAGGTCAGTGTCAAGAGGCTTCAGCCCCTTGGCAGGACCCTTGGATGCCATCTGGAACCCCCTTTGCTCTCCTTGCCCCCTAGAGATGTCCCAAGGGTGCCAATGTCCACATCTACAGCCAGCCTGTCTCACACAGCCCCCAATAGTCCCCCAGCTGGGCCGCTGATACGTCTGGCCTTCCTGCTGCAGGGCCTTCAGTGGGTTATACCAAGGACCAGCTCCTGTCAGGACCCATCATGGCAGCCTGGAGTCAGAGTGTGCTGGGGACTGGGGGGCACTTAGTTCACCCACTTGTGCTGAGCACCAATGGTGTGCCAAGCACAGGAGTATACAGGTGAAGACGATTCAGTCCTTGTCATTGGTCTGGGAGGAGGAGATGAGTCAGGTGGGTAGGGGAGCAGAGACAGGGTCTCAGAAAGCAAGGGGCACTTGCCAAGTATCAAAGGCCTTCACTATCTGCATCTGAGGAAAGGAATACATGATGGCTCCTCTCTATACTCTTCTTCCATTGATATGGCCAACCGTAGCCTCTATACCCTTGGGATCCATCCAAGCTCGGCCCTTGCCCCTCAGCTCCACTCCAGGCTCCCTCTGACACAAGCCATCCTGTGCAGTGGAGCCAGCCAGTAGTCTCTAGGCTGTCTGTAAACCAGTCTCTAGCCTAAGAGCTGCCCCAACATCTCCATCACCCTCCAGTGGTTAACCTCCTATCATTCCAGTTCCTGCCTGCAGCCTCAGAGACTGGTTGAGAGGTGTTAGGCAGGCCCCCTAGTCATCCCCTTCCCACTTTGGGCACCCATTTAAAGTGTCCTGGGCCCTAGACCTGGCCCTTTAGTCAGGGAACCCAGCTAGAGAGCACTACAAGGCTCCTGGTCTTCCAGGACTTGGGCATCCCTCCACAGGGCCATCATGTTCTTCTACTGGGATGATGCAGCCTGGCCCAGGAGTTGCTTGTTGACCAGAGCTGACTCAATCACACCTCTGACCCCCAGAGCCAGCCCCGATGGGACCCCTACACAGCACCTCCATCCGGGCCCTCAGCTCCACTGAAGTTCCCTCCACACCCCGAGGGTAGGAAGGACCCTGGACCTCATCCCGGTTACAGTGAGCCCACCTCTCTCTTCCTCTGTCTCCAGGGACCCCGTTGCTTCCCTCTGCCCCTCCTGGGCTTCCAGGAGCAGAAGCAAAGGCTCTACATGATGCACCATCTGCTGCCCCTTCTGCTGCCTCCTCCCCCAGCCGCCCTGATATGCCACAGGCCCACCTGCACTGCTCTGTCCACTGATGCCATTGAAGGCTGTGAAGTGCTCACCCCTCTCTGACCATCCAGAATCCCCTATACTCCCACGGCTTCTCGGGTCCCTAACCTGCTCACCTTCGGGCACAGTGCCCTCACCCCTGTTGCAGACAGATGACATCCTGCCATGGGTAGGTTGACCAGATAGATCATAGGACTTTGGGGTCTGAGCCTGGCTCCGCCCCTGATGACCTAGGTGACCTTAGATGAGGCCCTTGCCCCTCCCTGGGTCTCAGTTCCTTCACTGGTGAAAAAGATAAAGCAGCTCCTGCTATGCAGCACAGAGGGCCCTCACATTAGGATGTCGGGGCCTGCGATATGTCAGGGCAACCCTGAGCCCTCTTCTGCACTGACCCTGTGGTTGATCTCCCCCTGGAACCTGCCAGGACGAGGGAGCAGGCAAGTGGCAGCACTGTCAGGCACCTACTCCAGTCCAGACTCGTGCCCTAAGCTAGAGCCCGGCCCCCACTCTCCACTCAGTCCTTTAGGCAAGAGACAGGGTACCTCTGAGGTCTTTTCCAGCCTAGGATGGTTGTTGATAGACAGGATCTGATCCTCAGTTTTTTTGTATGTAAAATGACAAGAGTGGCATTCCCTCACTTTCAATGCTGTTCAGATGATGGGAGGTACTCCTGTGAAAGTACTCTGCAAACTATGAAGCCACAGGTGAGCACCAACGAGAGAGGGTATCCTATGCCCTGACTCCCTTCACCGGCCGCCACAGCAGGCATTACTAATCGATCACGGCATTCTTTCTTTCTGGATCCCTAAGACCACATCCTAGACCAGCAGTTCTCAGCTCGAGCCGCTCCCTAACTAACTTCACTAACTTCAAAAGATACTGGTGAAACTTGGAGCCCACCCCAGTAGCCTGACTTAATTGATTTGTAATAGAGTTTCAGGCAACAGTATTTGTTTTGAAATTCCCACGTTATTTTTCAGCCAATGTCAAGAACCATTGCTCTTAGTAACCACAATTCAATGACCTTGTAGACTCAGGTAACATAGTGGCCACCTTACTTGCTAGTCATTGTCATTAGTCCTTCCCCAGAGCCCTCTCATGTTCCCCAAACCAAGTCTGCAGTGCATATTCAGCCCAGCCAACCCACTCTCAGACCTGCCAAGCTGATAACTTAAGTCCCGACCAGGGGTCTCAGTGCATGGCTCCCGACTGCCTCCTGCAAGAAGCTTCACTCACTCTCCAGCACTGTGATCTGCTGTTCTAGAAAATGGACCCAGAACCCAGAATCACCCTGCCCACCCAGAAGACCCCCATGAGCCCTGGGGCAGAAAGAGACGAGGGAGTGGTCTTCACTCCCTCCCCACAATCTGGTTGATAAAACAGCAGCATCTAGAGAGACAGTCTCTATCCCCACACTTGAGAATCTAGCATTTCTTCTAAACCTCTCAACTGGAAAGTTCTTTCTGCTGTCTCATCTCAGTCCTTACTGCTGCAAAGGGAGGAGAGTGGCAGAGACAGCAGGTGTGTGTGACTCCTTTACTGAGGAAATGGCAATGTCTCTACCCAGTTCTGGAAGCACACATACACACCAGCCTCACCTTGTCAACCGGGGAAGCAAAACTTGCTTCTGAGTCTTGATCTGCTTGCCCCTCCTCTACCCACACCTGCTGAAAGGTGGTATTGACTTCCTGGTTGAGGGCAGCCTGGAAGCCCTGACCAATGGTCACTTCCTGGGTGGTGGGGGGTTCAAGCCTGGCCTTGTGGCCTTGCTCTAAGCCCTAGTCACTACTCTCAAGTCCTATCTGCCAACCTAGCCCATCCTTCCTATTATCCAATCCCTCATCCTCCATCTTTGGAAGCCTTTGTGAACTCTCGGGACTTCCTGGCTGAGGTTTGCCAGCTCTCTATTGTCGCTGTGGAATCCATCCATCTGCCTCCTTACAGCCCTTCCCACCACAGGGCAGGAATGGCCTCCACCACGGTGGGGGCAGGACAGAGATGTGTCTGGGGAAGTGCCAACTGCACAGTCACTAAATCTCACAGTCTGTCCCAGCCCAACTCACTCCGCTCCAGCCTGGGCTCAGGCTCTGAAAACCTGTTCCCTATCTTAGATTTTCTAACAGAGGGACCAGGGAGTTGGGTCCCCACCAGCTCCACCCTTCTTGGGAGATCCACTGCCCTGCCCAGAGGTCAGGACTGTGAGAGTGAGGCACAGGTTGAACAAATGCATATAACTGCCTGCCAAGCTCCCACTGTCTAGGAAACAAGCAGTTCTCAGAAAGAGACCAGAGTCTGTGACAAGAGCAGGAGCATTTCTGCCAGTGGACACAGGCAACGCTTTTGTTGAAAGCTGGAAACCAGGCCACACACACACCATGGCTATGCTTTCCCTTTCTTTCCCCCATGCCCTCTCCCTCTCTCTTCCTAACTCTTCTCCACACTTCATGTCCCTGCAGCCCAACATGTGCTCCCAGCCCCTCTGCCATGTGGGCTTCTTTTCTGCTCTACAGAGAAGGTTAACCGGCCCAGGTGATATGCCATGGTGTAATGTGTGTGTCCACGTGCTTGTGTGCTCACATGAGCATCTGAACCGAGGTCTGTACGTGCACCTTGACCACTCAGAGACCAAACCATCAGATCGTGCTGTTTATTGAGGATGCAGCGGGAGGGTCTTTAAGGAGAAAGGAGAAATGAAGGGGCCTGCTCTCCCCTGCTTGTGGGTGCAGGATAGAATGAAGAAAGAGTCCCTGAGTTGTACTCAGTCCACTCAGAATTGAGTCGTGAGCGAGACAGGGTGGGGTGGGGATGGTTTCGCTTGGTCGTCCGTCCTTCAGCGCTCCTTTTTCTGAACACAAAGCCAGCTCCTACCACAAGCAGGAGCTGGGATAAAGGCCCCAGTGTGAGAAGAGGGCCTGGGTCTGAGACCCACGGAGCCAGACAGAGTAATCAGCCACCGAGTCAAAAACTGTGCAGAGGACGAAAGGCTGGGAGCCCATGGCATGGTTCAGGGACCAGAGCCAAGAAGGCAAACTCCAGCATGTGCAAGGAGGAATTTCACCAAGCTTAGTTGTCCACACCTGTCCAGGTTCAGGAAGACACAGACTGGGAGAAGTGAGCAGCCAAGCATGGGAGGTACAAGAGCAGGCTGGGCGGAGTGGGGGTGGGGCTGACAATGGGCTGGAGAGAGCGCATGTGCGCGAGCCAGAGCCGGGAGGCAGGGATGGCGGGAGGGCAGCGGACTCTACCGACTGGCTTTCTTGGAGGGGGCACTCAGGCTGGAGCCCTTCCCCAGGGCATCCTTGTAGTCGGTGGTGCTGCTCCGGCTCCGGCTCTCCCCGCCGCGGACACTGCACACTCCAGAGATGCAGCTGCCGCTGTTGGCCACGTAGCCTCCGCTGACCGAGCTGGGCCGGAAGCCGCTGCCGCTGGTGCTGCTGATGATGGCTGCGGGGGGAGAGCAGGGTCAGCAGCCCGCAGGCACAGCTAGAGGCTGGGCCAGAGGAGGCCGCCTTTCCCCAGGGCAGGTGCGGCTCTTCTTGGAACAACAGGTCGGCTGGGGGACCCAGTCACAGTCAACTCCCTCCCCACTGGGGACAATATGGCAGAAACTGCTCCCCCACGCCCTACCCTTGGTTTGCCCAGCTTATACTCAACTCAGCTGCTGCTTAACTCTCAGAGGCCCACCTCTTCGGTCCAGGTACCCACGGACTCTTGTGTCATTCTGGACACCTCCTGCCTCTTCTGTTAGCCTTTTCTCTAAACTTCTCAGTCTCCAGCCTCTTCCTCCTGCCGGCTGTCCTCCAGGGGTATCTTTGGGAAGCTACGATTTAACTCTTAACCCTGGTGAGAAATCTAGAGATCTAACAACTATCAACTTGACCGCCTAGGTCCATCAGTCCCCCAGCCCGGGTCTGATCATAACCTCGCAACCTGGCTCTCCAGGCCTCTCACCCATACTCATTGTCTTGCACCGTGTCCTTTGTTTCCCCATTCCCACGGTGAGAGCCTTCCTAGCTGCTGTCCCCTGGGAGCAAGGAGACAGTGATAAGTGGAAAGGAGCCGTGGGCTGGAAGTCAGGAGGCCTGATTGCTTGGCCATGCCCTGCTATCTGGCTGTGTGATTTCAGCCAGAGGTTTTCCCTCTCTGGTCCTTAGATTGCTCATCTCCACATGTGGGGTATAACTAAGGCCCTTTCAAGTCCACAGAGTGTACAATTTTAGGTTCAAGCATACAGGTACTTACAGATGCTGACAGGGGAGGGAAATTCTCCTGACATCCTGTTAACAAGGGGAGAAATAAGAGCAAGCAGTCATTCAACCTGCAATCTATTAACCACAAAGCTAGTGCCCCCACCAGACTAATGTGGGTTTCTGAACTCAGTAGACACCTATGGAAATTCCAGGGCTCCTCTGGCACAGAGCCTGAGAAGCTACGGGGGGCACCCTTGAATCTTTGGGGTAACCAGGCAACCATCCAAGTTAAACCTAATGAGGTTTAACATCTGAGAGACAGCATGACACCTCCCAAGGGTCAGACCCAGGCATCGATCCTTTCCTTCTCCCAAGAGCAGGAAATGGGGATGCTGGAGTGGCTGCCCATCTCTCACAAGCTCATCTTGGACCTGGGCAGTTAAGGAAGATGGAACAAGTAATGGATTCTTCTTTTTATTTTTGGCAGGAATGGGAGTGTGCCCAGGTATACACAGGGAAGTTGTGAGGATTGAATGAGCCAATCCACATAGCACAGTGTCTGGTATGAAGTAAGCACTCATGTCTGGGTAGGTATTATCAATTCTCTTATTTTCCCTAGCATCACCACCTCTTCACTCCCCAAGAACTCCTCTTTTCTGGGTTAGGATGTGTTGGGCTTTCTCCTTGGGTCCTTCCCCAGCCCCCGGGGACTTCCTGCCACAGCATCCCCCGTTACCTGCACTCCTCACTCTCCAGCAGCTTGCGGTAGGTGGCGATCTCCATGTCCAGGGCCAGCTTCAGGCTCATGAGTTCCTGGTACTCGCGCATCATCCTGGCTAGCTCCTCCTTGGACTGGTGCAGGGCGGCCTCCAGCTCGTCCAGCTTGGCCCTGGCGTCTTTCAGAGCATTGTCACCCCTCTGTTCGGCATCAGCGATGGCAGTCTCCAGGTTGGAAGCCTAAACGGGGAATTGGAGAGTTGGAAACCAGAAGGGCTCCCTGAAATCATCCACATCCAAGTCCCACTCATTCTCTGAGATTCTGAAGCAGACACGCCCACCTCCACCTGTCAGACCTCCTTGTTCCTCTTCTAGTTGGAGCCCTTTCTGGCATTGGCAAGTCCTTCCTTAGCTTTGGCTTCACTGCCTTGTGTTTAGACATTGGTGGATGAAAAACAGTGCATTCTGCAGCCCTGATAGATTCAGCACCACTCAGTTCCTTGCAGTCATTTATTTGGCCAGCCTATGCTGAGAATACAAAGTGACTGAGAGTAGAGCTCAGCCTTCTGCTCTTGACTTTAAAGTCTGGAAGAAGAGACCACTGGAACACTGTACTGAAGGTACAGTGTCAGTGGCTGCCCAGGTGTGTGGGGCCAGAGACAAGGGCATGGGGAAGGAGATGCTCTAGGATCAACTATTATTTCCCAAGTGCTTACCATACCCCTGGCACTTGAGCCGCAATTGAGACACCCCAGGGATGCCTGCTCTAAGGGTTTGATGTGGTGACCTCTTTGGCCCCTTTCCCTTCCTAGGCAGAGATTTGGGAGGCTGACACTCTCAGCCCATTCATCACCTCCGCCCCACCCCCAACCAGTTGTGCCCGTCTGCCCCAGGCAAAGGCAACCAGCCATCTCACCTGCTTCTTCACATTCTCAATCTCTGAGCGGATTCTCTGGATGAGCCGGGTGAGCTCCGAGATCTCATTCTTGGTGTTTTTGAGGTCGTCCCCATGCCGGCCGGCTGCCAGCTGCAACTCCTGGAACTGAGGACCCAAAGAACAGAGCCATGGCTAGGGGTGATGAGTGTGTTGTGAGAGTGCATGGTGGCTGGGGTTGGTGATGTCATGGGGACAGGCCCTGCTGGACACTTAACTGGATATTGTCTCCACTCTGAAGATGGTCTGGCCCAGCCCTCCTGTCTAAGGGGGTCACCCTCCCCGGCCTAGCCTCAGCCCAGCTCACCTTGGTCTGGTACAGTGCCTCAGCCTCAGCCTTGCTCTTCAGGGCAATGTCCTCATACTGGGCACGGACTTCATCAATAATGCTGTCCAGGTTCAGGTCGCGGTTGTTATCCATGGACAGGATAACAGACATGTCACTGATGTGGGACTGGATCTGAGCAATCTCCTGCAGGGGAATCAGCGATGGTCTCAAGACGTGACTGATGGAGGTCAACGACCTCCCTCATAAGGGGAACAAATCCCAGTGATGCTGTTTGGAGGCTCCAAACCAAGACTGCTGCTCACGGTGCATAGTGAACTCCCTCCAGGCCCCAGAGTCCCGCTGCCATGGAGCTAAGGCCAGGACCATTTCCCTCCCACCCAGAGAGTGGAGATGAGGAGCTTCTCAGGGCTGAAATGGAGATGAATAGATGAGAGCAGGGGCCTGGGTGTCCCTCCTGGGTGTCTCAGAAAAGAGTCTTACCCTAATGGTAGCCCTCAGATGGGTGGAATGGAGAGACAGACTTACAGCTTCATAGAGACACTTGAAGAACTTGATCTCCTGGTCCATGGAGTCCACCTTGGCCTGCAACTCCACCTTATTGGCATAAGCTGCATCCACATCCTGAAAGATAGCCCAGCCATCCCCAGGTCACTGCCACTGCAGCCAAGAAGGCAACACACACCACAGGCTGCTCCCTTGCACAGGGCACTAGCCACCTCTCCTCTTTGGGAGGCTCATGAGAAAGGGGAGGAAGGAGCAGAGGGCCCAGCCCTGCCCCATCCTGCAAATGGGCTCTCTTGGCAGTAGGGATGGGGTGCCCCACTAAGAAAAGGAGCCCCAGCAGGCTGCTCTCAGTCATCCTGCGACATCCGCGCCAGGCCTGCAGCTGCAGGGCACTTCTGTGTGCTGTCCTCTGCTGTTCTCCACTGTGGGAGAATTCTGCCCCCACTAAGCACTCAAGAATGCCCCATCCTGTCTTTTTTCCCTTCTCTGTATAGTCTTGCATTGTGGTTTTCCCCTGCCTTCCTCTCACCATTTTGGAATAAGCTCACTTTCTTTGAAAACAGAGCACGCTGGCAGGCTCAGCTCCGCCAGACCCCAGGCCAGCCCCAGACCCCAGACCGGCCTGCCCCTCACCTTCTTGAGCAGCACAAACTCATTCTCTGCCGCTGTCCGCCTGTTGATTTCTTCCTCATACCTGTGGGAATGCCAGGGCTTTTTTGGTTAATATGTCTCACTGAGAACCCTCATTTGCCGAGGGAAGATCCTGAGCTGCGGGGAGTGTGCTTGATAGAGGGCACAGATGCTGGAGGGCCTGCAGAGTCCAGGCCCTGTGGGGCCAGCCAGGCAAGAAGGCTTCCTGGAGGAGGGGATGTGGTCACCAATTTTGGAAGAAGGGGATTCTTGGAGATTGAGCTTCAAAAATGAGGAAGAGCAGGTGGCATGAACATCCTGAAGGAAACCACCCATCTGTCCCAAGTGCCAGGCTGGAGGATCAGGGAGCAAGTCTCAGAGCTTTCTTGGGGTGATTATGCTTGGTTTGACAAGGAACACTGTTCCAAAAAACTTTAAGCTGCCCACTCCTGCTCGAAAGGGACAGGGACGGGCATGTAGCTACAGGGAGTCCCCTCCTTGCTCACCTTTTCTTGTAGTCCTCCACCACGTCCCGTACACTCCTCAGCTCTGAGTCCAGCCTCACCCGGTCCCCAGACAGCGTCTCCAGCTGCTTCCGCAGGTTGCTGATGTAGCCCTCGAGGATGGGCTCTAGGTTATTCTTACAGTTGTTCAGATCCAGCTGCTGCAGCAGCTCCCACTTGGTCTCCAGCACCTGGTTCTGCTGCTCCAGGAACCTCACCTGAAATCCAATGCCCAGAAATGTTGAGCCTCCGTGGAAACCATTACACCCATCACTTCTAGGGCACTGGGCAAAGTGGTCCCCCTGCATTTTCTCCTCTACCCCTCACAACAGCTATTTGAGATGCATGCATCTTTAACCTTATTTTGTGGAAAGGAAACTGAGAAGTTGACCTCTCCCAAGGTCCAGTGGTTTAATAAATATCAGAGCCCAGAACTGAACTCAGATGTATGTTCCAATAACCCATGCATCTGATCACTCTGAACCCACTATGGCCAAACCAGTCCAGGGCAGGGGTGAGCCTGAATTTACTGCAACAGAGTCAGGCTGAATCCATCTTTGGAAAGGCTGAGCACTCAAAAGACAGGAGCCTGCTCTTCATTTTCTAGTATTTCATGATCAAGAGGCTCAATGGACCAAGCACTCCTGGGTGTTCTAAATTCCTTCATAAGAGTCCAACTCCATCTTTCTCAAGGCCTCTTCCTACTCCCCTAGTCCTGCTCCTCAGAACCATCTTCCCTAGAGCAAATTTGGCTCATGGAGCAAGAGGGACAGACAGAACTCCCATGCCATTGTAGCCTCACTGGGCCAGGAAACTGGCCAGAGCTGGTGGATCTGCAGCCACTGCTCTTGTTTGGTTTGGGTTGATTTTTGGTTTTTCTGTTTTGAATGTGACTTCTCTTACTCGTATGTGAGCACAGCTACTTTAAACAAGGTTGTGTTCCTTAAAGTCAGAAACATAGGACATCAGAAAACTGTCCGGGCTTCAGTGTTGAGGTGGGATTGGTCACCAAACAGCTTGCTTCCAGCAGATCCTCCAGCATTGGGTTTGGTTTAAGCAATCCTGACTCTTTCAAGTCTATCCATAAGGCTGAGTATTCACCACAGAGAAAACCCTACACCCAGGACAGCACAGTGCACATCTAGATGGCTGATAGGATGTACCCATCGTCCCTGGCTTCCTGGGCTTATGGGAGTGTACTCCTCTAGGGACCAAAATTATTTAGGAGACCTCCAGGTTTTTGAGCCCAGAGGCACCCCAGACAGACCACCTTTTTCACAGAGGTGACTGTCTTCAGGCTTGTCTTTCTTTCCATGTCTCCAGACTTTCACTCCTTAATGAGGTTTGACCAACTCAGCCTAAGGTCAGTCCACTCCCACCTCCCCCGGCCCCAAACCTCAGAATACTTTGCTCTTTTAGATGTGAAAAGGCTGAGGGGGTAAGAAGCCACAGAGACAGTGCAGCCCCTTAAGTGAGCAGAGGCAGCAGAAACTGCTCCAAACTGTAGTCCAGAGCTGTGGGGATGCAAGGTTTTGATGGCCGTAGACTGTCACAACATAGGGTTTGTCCTGGGCTGACCCACCCTTGGTGCCTGACTGTCATGTAGCCAGCAGAGCCCTCCAGTGCCCAGTACTGGGTCTGGAGTCAGGAGGCTGAGCCTCCAACTGCACCTTCCCTTGCCCGGAGATGACCTTGGGCATGGCATTGCCCCTTGCCTTTGCTGACTTGCAAAATAGGAGCAATCATTTCTTATCTACAAAAAGGCAAGACCTATCTGGACTGGATGATCCCTTGAGGCTTCTTCTAGACCTTTGATTTTTCTCCTTCTCTACACCCCTCCTTCAGCTTTCAGAGATAAAAATAATAATAACAGTAACCGCCATCTGGGGAGTACTTAGCATGCATCAGGCATCATGCCAAGATCTTCACATGCATTTTCTTTCACAAATCTGATAGTGACCCCAAGAGGTAGGCTATTATCTCCATGGTGGAGATGAGGAAACAGAGGCATAAACAGGGTGGATGACTCTCCACTCGTCCACACAGCTGGCTACGTGACTGGCTTAGCCACACAAAGTCACACAGTGGTCAGTGATGAGGCCAAGGTGGAAACCAGGTCTGACTTCAGAGCGCTGTGGAGACCTCGTCCCCACCGTGCTCTTCTGCCTCTCAAGAGAGTCCTCACCCACCAAAACTAAAGCCCATGGCCAAGCCACCTATAAAGGACCATTTACTGATGCTCCCAGTCCTTCCGTCAAAGGACTAGAGGATGAGATCAGCTTGCAATGATAGGAGGAGGACAGCTTCCCTGGCCCCTTCCTGCTTATAGCCTGCTTGGGCCCAGGCTTAGCAGTAGTACCAAGCCAGCTCTCAAGAGTAAGAAGCAAGGGTCTGACTTCTCTTTGGAGCTCCTTTCAGTAACCTTGACAAGCCTCTGCCAGTAGAGATTGACCTACCTGTCTTTTCTCAGGGAAGACTATACGGGAAACCTTAATTCGGTCACCCTGGATTACATGCCTTTCCATTTCTAACCTCAATCCCTCTTGCTGCAACAAAAGCACATGTTCCAAGAAGAAAAGACAAGGGCTGTTTGCAGGTCCCCAGCTCGTAGCAGACCCACCTTGTCGATGAAGGAGGCGAACTTGTTGTTCAGAGCCTTGATCTGCTCCCGCTCCTGGGCACGCACTTTCTGGATCTCGGGGTCCAGCTCCACATTGAGGGGGGCCAGTAGGCTCTCATTGACAGTGACCTGGTGGATGCCTCCAGGTGGGCACACAGTTGGGCACGTGGGCCCCAGGGCCACGCTGCCAAACATGCTGCCGGCGAAACCACTGGCCCGGCCCCGGCCAAATCCATAACCTCCACTCTTCCCGCTGCTGCTGGCCACGTTGAAGGAGATGCTCCGGACGCCACCCAGGTTGTAAAGGCTCCGACTTCCAAAGCCCCCGCTGAGCCCTTTGCCTCCTGCCCGGTAGGAGGACGTGCTGCCTCCGGAGAGCACAGCTGAGCAGCCGCTGAAGCCTCCCTTGGCAGCAGCTCCCGCCTTGCAGGTGAATTGGCGGCTCATGCTTCTGATGGAGACGGAGCTTGGTTGCTGGAGGAACGAAGGCAAATTCCCACACGGTTCTGCAGGTTGCAGTGAGGACTGGCAGGTGCCCTCCTTTATATGCGCTTGGCACTGGGGCTCGTGGCTGGCCAGTCAAGAGCTTAATTCATGGGTTTGGCTTGCCTGCGAGCAAGAAGTCATTTTCTCTGTGCTGAGCTAGAGATCAAGTCTCCCCACCTCTGAAACAACATGAAACTATCAAATTGCTGGGCTTGCAAGCCTTGCTCATGTAATTTGGGTCTTATCTAATTAACCTGCTGTTATAGGGTAATTTGCCCCAGGCCCCAGCCTCTCCAGGGGGTGTCACTGGCTCTTCATCATCTCTATCCTGATGAATCTTCTCTTGGCTGTGGGCTTCCTCTTGGGGACCAGGGGGAGCAGATTGGACTGTCCTGGACAGGGAAGGTTGCTGGGTAGAATATCTGGGAGCTCTAACCATAACTGTGTCCTCTTCTTTCATGGAAAGGGCCGTTCATTCAGCTGTTCACCCTTCCCCCAGCCCCCTGAGACACACCCCACCCCATGGCCTCATCTCCTAACCCACAGAGGACAGTAGCTCTCTCTGTGGAGTATCAGGGGTGGAGTGACCCTCTCCCTGGCAAGTGACATGAACAGCCCAGGCCAGAGTCAACCCTGGACACAACGCGTCCTTGAGCTTCTGTAAGTTCTCCAAGAAATGGGTTTGCCACACTTCACCCCTCTCAAACTCTCAAAATAAGACAGGTTAGAGGTTGCGCAAGGGATGTCTAGGGCTTCCGAGGTGGCTCAGTGGTAAAGAATCCACCTGCCAATGCAGGAGCAGCAGGAGACACGCGTTCAATCCGTGGTTCCGGAAGACCCCTGGAGGAGGCAATGGCAACATGCTCCAGTATTCTTGCCAGGAAAATCCCTTGGACAAAGGAGCCTGTCCAGCTACAGTCCATGGAGTCACAAAGAGTCAGGCCTGACTGAGTGACTGAGCATGCCTGCACACAGGGATGTCTCGCCCTTCAAGCACCTGGGCAGAATGAAGAAGATGAAGAGGATGGTGTCAGGCAAGTGGGAGAGAAATTCCCAGAGTCCTTTGGGAAGAGATATGGACACAGTGGACAGAGGCTCGTCCAGGGCCTGGAGGTTTCAGGGGAAGCCTCCTGAACATCCATTTTGTCATGTATGTCTGTCCTCCAATGTGTATTTGCTAATAAGATGTGGAGCAACTTGGTCAGGAGCCATCTGTTTAAAATTGAAATGAAGAAGTTATTGTCCAGATGAGACTGGACTTCCATCACATCCCTCGATACCCAGGCAAGCCAAGGGTGAAGGTCTGGCCCAGAGTTTGGCTCAGGGAGCACTGTGCATCCTGCTTCAGACACTCCTGTGGTCCCTGCCCCAGACTCTGCCTATTGTCCCCTCCCTCCTGCGTCCCTGGCTCCTGCAGTGGACCCCAGTGCTCCCCCATGGTCACCCCTGGGACTGCAGCCCCTGCTCTGCCCATGGCTGGCTCTGCCTCTGGAGATTGCCATTTCCCAAGGATCCGTGCTGGGGCCCCATGGGGGTGCTGTGACTCTTGGCTGGGTGTGGACACAGAAAAGGAGAGAATCTGGGGCCAGGCCGGTCCGGGGCTGCCTGTCACTTTGTTCAGGGGTTGGCCTGAGATCCCTCGCCCCACCCGCCACGTGCTCCTTCCCAGCCCCTGCCGCTTGCCCGCGTGGCTCGCCAGCGCTTCTCTTTGCCTCCTTCTCTCCTCGCACCTCCCTTCTGCGTCCAGCCGTGTCCCTCCTCTCCGTGTCCCATCCCTCCTTTCTTCTCTCCCTCTAGCTCTGCTGCTCCCTCCTCTCAGCCTCTCCCTGGAGGTCTTCCTGGGCCAGCAGAGCCCACTCTGACTCTCCCATCTCCCTCACCCCTTGGCATGTTCTTGCCATGTGCGAGAAGGACAGGGACTCTGCGGGCAGCTCCCTGAGCTTCCTCTGAAGCCTCATCATCTGTCATTGCATCTTCCTTCATAAGGAGGGTGGAAGTTTCCCAGGCACCCCCTAGTAGGCACCTCCGTCCCTCCTCTTCTCCCTCAATAAATCTCCACTGTGCACTATGTGTCAGGCAGTGTGCCCAGGCGCTTGTGGTGCAGCACTCAGGGCCTTTTTCAGCTCTTGGAACCTAGTCCTCACACGAGGGTGCGCCCCTCCATGGTTTCGCTGGCTGGCTGTTTCTCTGATCCGCATGGCGTCTCCCTAGCACAGCCTTCAGGGTCCCTGCAGCTGCCGCTGAGCTCCACCCCAGCCAGCACCTCCTTCCTGGCTGCTCCTTTGCTCTGCCAAGGACATCCACAGGACTCATCTTCAAATACCTTCAAATTCTTACCACACTGTTCTTACCCAGCCTGAAACACCCTCTCTCCCCATCTCTTCTGGTCCAAATCCTTCCAGTCTTTCAAAATCCTGCTTAAACTCCTGGATTTAGCCCCCAGTCCAGGACTCCTCTGTCCATTGACTGCTGTGTGGAGGCTGCCATGTGCCCTAGGGCCAGGGGCCTGGGAGAGGGTTCCATGGCCCCTAGTCGACTCCTCCCTCTGTGTCTTCCCTCAGGGCACAGGACTAGCCTCTGGACTTCCTTCTCAGGTGTGAGAGGATGGACAGTGGCTGGAACAGCCAGCAGACTGCTGGGATGGTGCATCTTCAGGGAGCCTGTGAGCTTGCAGCTGCCTCAAATGGCACCAGGTGAGAACCCAGGCTCCAGGAGCTGGCTCCCAAGGTCTGAATCCCACGCTGCCACCCAGCGTGGCTTCACCTCTAGAAGCCTCCGCTTCCCAGCTCTAAACAGGATCACAGTTTTTCATGGATGGACTTTCCTGGTAGCCCAGTGGTTAAGATACCCTGCTTCCATAGCAACGGGTAGGGGTTCAATCCCGGACCAAGGAACTAAGATCCCGCATGCTACATGGTATAGCCAAAACAAATAGAAAAATAAATACATTTAAAAAGAAAAACAACAAAAATAAAAAGATTTCTCATGAGGTAGTTGTGATGATTACATGTATTAATTAATGTAAATCCTTGGTAACTGCCTGGTGTATTTCAGCGCTCAATACATGTTAATCAATGACCAAAAGTAGAATTTAGAAATCAGCCTGTCCTCTCTTTTCCTCCTCTCTCCCCTTCCTTTCCAGAGCAACAAGATGTCTGGATTAGCACACTCCCATACAGTGTTATCTGCTGTTGGGGGACCTGGAGTAGGTGGTGTTCCCAAAGGTCCCAGGCTCCAGGAATCTCTCTGTTCAGACCATCTCTGGTAATGGAAAATTCTCCATTAGAAATAATAAAAGCCACTGTCTAATAAGTGTTTCTAGCTACAAGATCTGACAGGAAGCATTTTTCAAATATTCAGTTATTGATATGTGCATGCTAAGTCACTTCTGTCATGTCCAACTGTTTGTGACCCTAGGGACCATAGCCCTCCAGGCTCCTCTGTCCATGGGATTCTCCAGGCAAGAATACTGAGCTGGGTAGCCATTCCTTTCTCCAGGGGATATTCCCAACCCGGGGATCGAATCTGCGTCTCCCATGGGTCCTGCATTAGAGGGGGATTCTTTACCACTGAACCATCAGGAGAAGCCCAGCTATATTGATACCGACCCCTTTATCGCTCCCTGAGCACCCACCAAGTGCTGAGGGAGGCAATCAAAGGCATTCTGCCCGCAGAGAACTTAGTTTCTGGATTCCTGGAAAAAGCATCTCATCAAGCTATTAACAAGTCATTAACACCTTAGTATAAATTAGTTAATTAGATACTGGCCATTAGGAATGAAACACCCAATTTCGTTGATGTGGATGATAGAAGAGGAAGGAGGAACATTCTGGGCCACTCACAGGAAGGGTGGGCCCAGGTGGGGCTCCAGGGGTGCTTATTGGTGTTTTTGCCGCAGGGATAAAGGGAGGTACTAAAGAAAATCAGCATAGAGCTGTAGTTCACCAAGGTTATAAAGGGCCTGCCCCAGACTCAACTGAGACCTGGGCAAACTTACGGGCAAGAGGAGACAGAGTCCCTGCCTGGGGAGGCTGGTAAGGGAGACAGGATGGGATCTACCATGCCCCACGTCCATCTTCATCTTCCCCTCACGCCCTGTGTGGTACTGGGGTGGCTGTTTCCTGTCTGTATGTGTGTGATCAGCTGCTCAGTCATGCCTGTCTCTTTGAGACCCCGTGGACTGTAGTCCGCCAGGCTCCTCTGTCCCCGGGATTTTCCAGGCAAGAATACTGAAGTGAGTTGCCATTTCCTTCTCCAGATCTTCCTGACCCAGGGATGGATCCCATGTCTCCTGCATTGGCAGGCGGATTCTTTTTACCACTGATCCACCGGGGAAGCCCTGCCCAGTTTTCCAGGTGGGAATTAAATTCTGAGAGATGATGGGCCAGGCATGGAGGTCTCTGAGCTGCAGTTTTACTCACCTGTGAATTGGTAGGGAAAGTATGTTCAATCAGAGACTCAAACCCCAGGATTACCAAGAACATGTAGCTTGAATGTTCAAGGGAATTTTAAGTTGCTTGCTAAGTGGACTACATTTATATGGCTTTTGGTTTTATAACTAAATGTTTTGTTCAATTTACACAAAAAATCTGTAGCTTTCTTGATGCTTTTGTCTCTACATCTGTGAGAATGATCAGTTTTGCGTGTTCATGTGATTCCATGGCCTCCGCAGGATCCACTGGCTCCCCATTCTCAGCATTCTGGGGTCCCATAAGCCTCCAGAGAAGGTTTGAGAGAGAGAAGACTTAGAAAATCTAGTATAATCCAAGAGGGTGTTTGCTGGGTGAGAGGAAAAGGGAATGCACAGAGGAGAGGCAAGACCTGGGGACACTGAATCCACAAGGACTACCTGGAGGAAGGGGTTTGAATGTCAGTCTTTCAAGGAAAAAAGGCTTGGGTATTCTCTTCCTAGGAGGAGTAAAAGCAACCCAGGCTGGCAGGAGGAAGGGCATTTGTGAGGGAAAGACCCTTCAGGCTGGCGTGATTAGGAGTGAAGGGCGACCATGGGTTGAGGGACCCTGGATCCCACCCTGTGCATGTGACAGGGTGAGTGAGAGCTACTGAGGGCTCTTGAGCCAGACAGAGTCTGAGCCACACATGTTTGAGGAAGCAGAATGTAGCTGATGTAGGAGTGGGGTGGGGGAGGCTGGAGGTACTGAGAATGGGGCAGGTGGTTCTCGGAGCAAATAATTTTCTCCAAAATTAGGGAAAATGAGCTGGGCTGTTTTGGAGAAGGCAATGGCACTCCACTCCAGTACAGTTGCCTGGCAAATCCCATGGACAGAGGAGCCTGATAGGCTGCAGTCCATGGGGTCGCACAGAGTTGGACATGACTGAAGCGACCTAGCAGCAGCAGCAGAGCTGGGCTATTTGGATGACATCATTTCCGGTCCTGCCAGCCCTGCTCAGCAGATGGACTCAGGAAAAGAGCATGTTGTCTGTGAATCCCACACAAGTACCCCCTTCATCCCCCTACATCCTCCTATAGTTTCGGGCAGGCAGGGCACTCAGTCCCAAGCCTGACAGTTGGAGCACAGTCCCTGGGGGACTTGGCCAGGGTCAGAGCCAACCATCTGGGGGCAGGACAGCTGTTTAGCAGGTCTGCAGCTGGCAAGGCTGAAGGTGAGCTCATGCCAGAGGAGCCGGGGTATAAAAGCCAAGGAGGACTGTCCTCCCAGACACTCGGCTCTGCTCCCACCCTGCTGTTTGGTTGCCAGAGAAATGCCTTCCAGGGCTGCCCCATCCCGCTCACTTCCTCCTTGCTCAACTCTGTGGCCAAGACCATCTCCTTTGAGCTTTGCTGGTCATCTCCTTTTTCTAGCCCACCCCAAGCCTCTGGCAAGGACTCTGCATCCAGGCCCTGGTCATGAGACCAGGGTAGGTCTCCCAACTTCCTAAGCCTCTGTTTCTACATCTCTAAAACAGGGGGTATAATACCTGCTCCGCCTGCTCCCCGAGGTGGATGGGAGGCATCTTGTAAATAATAATGATGATGGTAATGATACTGGTGAACACACAGGGTGGGCTCTGCAGGACACGGCTCTAAGCACTACATGCATATTAACTCATTTAATTCTCACTGCTGTCCTGTGAGGCAGGTACTGTTATTATCCCCATTTTACAGATGAAGACACTGAGGCACAGGAAGTTAAGTAAATTATTGGAAGTTGCACAGCTAGTGAGTAGTTGGACCAGGATTTGAGGTAAGCTGCCTGGCTGCCATTTGTGCTCTTCGCCTCTGCGCTGTCCTGGCTTTCCTGTGTGCAAATGTCCAGTGTACATGCCCGCCCTGAAGCACGGTGTGAGAAGCTGAGCTCACCAGCACCAACTCCTCCCGCTTTCTTCTTCCTGTCCCTGCCTCTCCAAGCAGCAGATCTGGCCCCTACTTCCCTTAGCCTGTTTTGCTCTTTTGAAGACAATATAATTTCAGGACTTGGGTGGGGCGCTTATGAGACGATTGCATGTTTCTTACATGCATCATGCTTTCCCCTCATGACATGCCCTGGGCTGTTCTCCCAGCCTCCTGCCCACCAAGGCAGACTGGTCCTATCCTTTAAGACAAACAAAAACACCCCTCCTCTAAGAAACCTCCCCTGAGCCCTCCCTAGGGCAGCCACAGCTTTCTGCACACAACCCTATTGCCCAGGTGCTGTGTGCATCCTTCCAGCCTAACAGGTCCCCCTGAGGCTGGATGATGCTCTCTGCTCCTTGGCCCCAGTCTCTGGGCTTATGGTGTGAATTGTGAGCACTGCTCACAAGCTCACAGACGTGTTCCCATAGGTGTCAGAGGCCGTGTGGGGACCCATATCTGCATACGGGTGATCATGAGTACAAACTTAGGTAGAATGCTGTCCAGCCAGTAGGGACCAGCATGGCTGTCTCAGTTGCCTGTGGCTGACACCTTCTGTGATGGGTTAGTGCCTAATTAAACCAGTGGTTAAATATTTTGAGTCTCTTCCATAGGCTTGAGTCTGTGGTCTGATGAGCACGTGTCTACACCTGTGTGCTCAGGTTTCTGATGACAGTCCACCTGACAATAGGCCCCATCTTAGATTAGCTATCATGGTCAGTCCTCCAAGTGTCCATTCCTCTCTGTTAGTGGCACACACGTGAGAGCCGATTGTCCTGTATTTATTATATTCTTTTTTAAGAACGGAGGAAGTGGTGACTCCCAGCTTTTGAGTATAAATAGGTCCCATTTGTTCATCGTTTGTTTTTATTTCCATTATTCTGGGAGATCGAGCAAAGAAGATATTGCTGCAATTTATGTCAGAAAGTGTTCTGCCTATGTTTTCCTTTGGGAGTTTTAGAGTGTCCCGTCTCACATATAGCTCATCAANAAGGACACAGAACAGGGGCAGAAGGATGGCAGCATCACCCAGCGAGCAACCCCTCCATCCCACAGCGACCCCTGGCAGTCAAAAAACACCGCAAGGATGAGTCGAGACCCAGGTACACTGCAAGCTCTGTGTGAGGCGAGGACAACCCGGGACCGAATGGTCCCTGCCCTCCTAGAAAATCTAGGACCATTTGTCTCATAGGTCCATATTCTCAACCCCTTCTTGGGATGACGATGCCCAGGAGAGAGACACGGGAAGGAAATGGGGTTGGCATGACCTCAGTCACTGATTCCCTGGGACAGAAGGCAAATAGGCTCCCTTTGAAGCCAGAGAACCTTCCTGAGACAGTACTAGGAGCCCCCAGATGAGGGGAGACAATGATTGGAGATGGTATCACATTATCTTGCAGTCCCCAGCTTTCCCGTCCAGTCAGAATCCCCAACTCGACCCATCTCTTGGGGATACTCACAAATGCTCACAGAGGAGGGATTCTCCCCAGACATCCTGCAAGACAGAAAGTTAGAGAAAGATAAAACCTCAGGGAAGTTCGGCTAAGCCTTTTGATGGGTTCCTGCCTTTCTATGCCTATCATTTAAATTCATCCTTAAAACAACCTCGTTTTATGGAGGTTACAATCCTCATTTACAGGCGAGAAAATAAATAATAAAATTTACAGACACCATTCAGGACCCCATAGCTGACACATGGCAAAGCGAGTGATTAAAGTCAGGTCTGTCTGACCCTGCTGGCTCTTTTCATGCCACCACCCAACCAGCTGTGCTTCACATATGACCTCCTCTTGCAGGAAGCTGAGCTCAACCAACAAACAGCCCCGTTCTGTGTTCACGTCACGAGCACTGCTGTCTTTCCTCTTTTACCTCCCAAATGGTCCCTTGGCCCAGCAGGGAGCCACCTACAGTCCCCCGCTCCCACCATGGCATCTCCCTTGCCCCACTCACCGGCACTCCTCACCCTCCAGCAGCTTGCGGTAGGTGGCGATCTCCATGTCCAAGGCCAGCTTCAGGCTCATGAGCTCCTGGTATTCACGCAGCATCCGGGCCAACTCCTCCTTGGCCTGGTGCATAGCAGCTTCCAACTCATCCAGCTTGGCCCGGGCATCCTTCAGGGCACTGTCTCCCCGCTGCTCGGCATTGGCGATGGCCGTCTCCAGATTGGCACGCTGAAAAGCAAAGGACAATGGGAAGACCATCAGAACCCAGAATAATGTTGAGATCTTAACGGTTAGGTCCCAACCCCCCTCACTTTACAGATGAGGTCCAAGGTGGTGGCAAATAATTGCTGCAGAGCCAACACAGTATCTGAGTCGCTTCTATTTTCTTTTGTAGATGGACATTTAAAGGCCCATGAAAAGCTGTCAGAGCAGTTGCATTTCAGGACCGCAAGAAAAGATTTGGATGTTTGCAAGTTGTCTAGTGCCTGAGGTTGAAACCAGTGGCTGTCGGTTTCAAGTCCACTTTGTCCTGGAGAATCACACTGAGACCCCAACCTGGAGCCTCCAAGAATCCGAGTGTGCCAAGGCCCCTCTGTGATCAGACTCCTACCTGCAGGGTGTCTCCCAGCAGGGACCCTTCCTCCCCGTTAGCAGCCAACAGTGTACATCTCTGGACTATTCTAGCACTTTGCAGGGAGGGTCTGTCTAAATGCTCCCTACGTCTGGCCTGAATGGATTAGGGGAACCCTCCCATACAACAAGAGGTTAAGGGCCTGAGGTTATATCCATGGCCTCAGACAGAGCATTTGGGGGCTGAAAAACATCCAGTGGTGCTGTGATGGCAAATACTACCAGGCGGAGAAACAGTCCTCATAAAGTTCGTGAATCAGCCATGTGTCGAGTTGGAAAGCAGGCCCCGTGTTCCCCACATCACCTGGCATGGAAGGCTGTGGGGGTGCCGGAAGGAGAGCCGGTTCAGCTCTTCCAGGCTTGGCATTTCTATCACTGGGCAGAGCTGACCTGCCAGGGTCAACTGGGGAAGGATTCCCTACCCCCTTAAAATCATCTCCCTGGAGATATGATGTTTTTCTGCTTTCAGACAAGACAGGGTCCTCCAGCTGGAAAGGCAATGGGTACAGGGCAGACAACCCAGAACATCTTCATCTACTATCATCCTCACTGGCCACCCAGTGAGAGCAGTGAGAGGAGGACCTTAATTGGCCGCTGAGGGTCCCAAGGAGAGGCCCCCCAAATCCTACATGCACTGAGTGTCCAGTGGGAGGAAGAGATGTGGGGCCTGCCCTTGGAGGGTCATACCTGAAGGGGACATGGGGCAGGTTTACCGCACACAGAAAAGGCCTGAGAAAGATGGAAAAAAGAAAGGAAACCTAAATTCTAATCCTAATAGCCAGCTGGACATGCTGGGAGAGTCCCTTCCTCTCTCCAGCCCAGTTTCCTTATCTGATCTGTGAGAGTCAGGTGAAATAAGTGCAAGGCCCCTCCAGTTCTGAGCAGGGTGCCAGCTGGGAGTGTATGGATCCCAAGGTATGGCGAGGAAGAAGATCCATCAATGGTCCAGAGAGTCCCAAGTCAGGCAGGGGACATCTGCTTTTAAACTCAAGGATGGGCTCCAGTCTCTCCATCACAGAGGGTAAAGCCCAGCCTCCACTCTCTCTGTGGGCTTGCTGCCCACCTGCTTCTTCACGTTTGCAATCTCACAGCGGATCCTCTGGATAAGCCGGTTCAGTTCCGACATCTCGTTCTTGGTGTGTTTGAGGTCGTCCCCGTGCTGGCCAGCTGCCAGCTGCAGCTCCTGGATCTGGTTTCCAGAGACAGGAAGTTGGTGATGAGACAGGACTCCCCCCATATCCCTCACCACCCAAGGCAGAGAAAGTGTCCTGAGCAAACCCTTCTACCACCAGAGCGAGCCAGGGTAGATAGCTCTGCAGGAGGTGATAGAGTCAGGACCTGGGTTATCCTTCCAGCTGTTTGGAGCTGATTCTGACCAAGAAATCCACCTGTTTCTCTAAGCAGAAATCTATTTGCTGGGCCTATCCTCCTTTCTCATCTCCCTGACTAATCTTTTCTGGGGGTGGATAAAGGGAAAATGCAGTTTGCATGTATTAAGCACTTCCAAGGACTTCCCTGGTGGCTCAGATGGTAAAAACATCTGCCTACAATGCAGGAGACCTAGGTTTGATCCCTGGGTTGGGAAGATTCCTCTGGAGAAGGAAATGGTAGCCCACTCCAGTATTCTTGCCTGGAAAATCCCATGGACAGAGGAGCCTGGCAGGCTGTAGTCCATGGGGTCGCAGAGAGTTGGACACAACTGAGTGACTTCACTTTCTTTCACTTTCAAGCACTTCCAAAGAAAATAGGGCCTCCCTGGTGGCTCAGTTGGTAAAGAATCCACTTGTAGGAGACCGGGTTTGATCCCTGGGTGAGGAAGATCCCCTGGAGAAGGGAATGACTACCCAATCTCATATTCTTACCTGGAAAATTCCATGGACAGAGGAGCCTGGAGGGCTACATACAGTCCATGGGGTATCAAAGAGTCGGACATGACTGAGTGATTAACACTTTCCCTTTCCAAAACAGAAGCGTTCTGAACCTCTCCGTTGATTTACCACCTCTTTATAGAGGAATCTTTTAAAGGCCAGGTTCTATTTTAAGTACTGGGGATACAGAGGTGAGTGGTATAGGTGAGGTCCCTGGTCCCGTGAAACTTACATTCTCCTACAATCCTTTCTTAATGATAAGTGAAGGGCCAGGGCTAAGGACCGCATGCGTGTACCCTGGAGGTGGTGGGACTGTTGGCTCAGGACTTGTAGCTCAGATCCTCCCCTCACCCTTGGCCAGTCCTTCAGAAAAGAGAGGGTGACACAGCCCTGGACAGGGAACAAGGAACCTGTGGTCCTTGCTGTTGGTGGGATTTAATGGCCAAGAAAGCTGGGGAGTGTGAAGCCCCATAGGGCCCCCAGATAAAGGGTCTTCTCAGTGACAGCCTAGAAGGGTTTTGCTTCAAAGCATAAGTGCCATCCCCCAGACTGCTCCTAGAATCCCCCCTCTTCTTCTTAGAAGTCCTTCCACACTGATCAGAGGGAAGCTCATGGCATCCTCTTCTTTACTCCCTGTCCCGCTACAGGTCACCCATAGCTACTCTCCTCCATATTTGTTATTCTCCTTGTTTCCCATGGTGACACGACCTAATCCCTGCTTTATAGCTTGAGCACCTCGCTTCGCTCCTCCATCAGAGGATGGCCTGTCCCTCTCTGTTGGAAATGCCTACCCAGTTTTATGGCTTATCTTTGATAACAATTTTTGCCAAGAATTCTTTTTGAGTAGATGTCGCTATGGCATTGATTATAACCCTTCTTTCATTCAACACATCTCCTAAGGGAGGGCTCACATCCATTGTCGGAGGTGTCCCTTCCCAGGAAAGGAAGGGTGGTGGAGGAGGGAGACGCAATCAGTCCTCACCTTGCTCTGGTA
>SJYA01000723.1:436822-466503 GCA_006410615.1 Neotragus moschatus | reverse complement strand
GCCCCTCTGTGATCAGACTCCTACCTGCAGGGTGTCTCCCAGCAGGGACCCTTCCTCCCCGTTAGCAGCCAACAGTGTACATCTCTGGACTATTCTAGCACTCTGCAGGGAGGGTCTGTCTAAATGCTCCCTACGTCTGGCCTGAATGGATTAGGGGAACCCTCCCATACAACAAGAGGTTAAGGGCCTGAGGTTATATCCATGGCCTCAGACAGAGCATTTGGGGGCTGAAAAACATCCAGTGGTGCTGTGATGGCAAATACTACCAGGCGGAGAAACAGTCCTCATAAAGTTCGTGAATCAGCCATGTGTCGAGTTGGAAAGCAGGCCCCGTGTTCCCCACATCACCTGGCATGGAAGGCTGTGGGGGTGCCGGAAGGAGAGCCGGTTCAGCTCTTCCAGGCTTGGCATTTCTATCACTGGGCAGAGCTGACCTGCCAGGGTCAACTGGGGAAGGATTCCCTACCCCCTTAAAATCATCTCCCTGGAGATATGATGTTTTTCTGCTTTCAGACAAGACAGGGTCCTCCAGCTGGAAAGGCAATGGGTACAGGGCAGACAACCCAGAACATCTTCATCTACTATCATCCTCACTGGCCACCCAGTGAGAGCAGTGAGAGGAGGACCTTAATTGGCCGCTGAGGGTCCCAAGGAGAGGCCCCCCAAATCCTACATGCACTGAGTGTCCAGTGGGAGGAAGAGATGTGGGGCCTGCCCTTGGAGGGTCATACCTGAAGGGGACATGGGGCAGGTTTACCGCACACAGAAAAGGCCTGAGAAAGATGGAAAAAAGAAAGGAAACCTAAATTCTAATCCTAATAGCCAGCTGGACACGCTGGGAGAGTCCCTTCCTCTCTCCAGCCCAGTTTCCTTATCTGATCTGTGAGAGTCAGGTGAAATAAGTGCAAGGCCCCTCCAGTTCTGAGCAGGGTGCCAGCTGGGAGTGTATGGATCCCAAGGTATGGCGAGGAAGAAGATCCATCAATGGTCCAGAGAGTCCCAAGTCAGGCAGGGGACATCTGCTTTTAAACTCAAGGATGGGCTCCAGTCTCTCCATCACAGAGGGTAAAGCCCAGCCTCCACTCTCTCTGTGGGCTTGCTGCCCACCTGCTTCTTCACGTTTGCAATCTCACAGCGGATCCTCTGGATAAGCCGGTTCAGTTCCGACATCTCGTTCTTGGTGTGTTTGAGGTCGTCCCCGTGCTGGCCAGCTGCCAGCTGCAGCTCCTGGATCTGGTTTCCAGAGACAGGAAGTTGGTGATGAGACAGGACTCCCCCCATATCCCTCACCACCCAAGGCAGAGAAAGTGTCCTGAGCAAACCCTTCTACCACCAGAGCGAGCCAGGGTAGATAGCTCTGCAGGAGGTGATAGAGTCAGGACCTGGGTTATCCTTCCAGCTGTTTGGAGCTGATTCTGACCAAGAAATCCACCTGTTTCTCTAAGCAGAAATCTATTTGCTGGGCCTATCCTCCTTTCTCATCTCCCTGACTAATCTTTTCTGGGGGTGGATAAAGGGAAAATGCAGTTTGCATGTATTAAGCACTTCCAAGGACTTCCCTGGTGGCTCAGATGGTAAAAACATCTGCCTACAATGCAGGAGACCTAGGTTTGATCCCTGGGTTGGGAAGATTCCTCTGGAGAAGGAAATGGTAGCCCACTCCAGTATTCTTGCCTGGAAAATCCCATGGACAGAGGAGCCTGGCAGGCTGTAGTCCATGGGGTCGCAGAGAGTTGGACACAACTGAGTGACTTCACTTTCTTTCACTTTCAAGCACTTCCAAAGAAAATAGGGCCTCCCTGGTGGCTCAGTTGGTAAAGAATCCACTTGTAGGAGACCGGGTTTGATCCCTGGGTGAGGATCTTACCTGGAAAATTCCATGGACAGAGGAGCCTGGAGGGCTACATACAGTCCATGGGGTATCAAAGAGTCGGACATGACTGAGTGATTAACACTTTCCCTTTCCAAAACAGAAGCGTTCTGAACCTCTCCGTTGATTTACCACCTCTTTATAGAGGAATCTTTTAAAGGCCAGGTTCTATTTTAAGTACTGGGGATACAGAGGTGAGTGGTATAGGTGAGGTCCCTGGTCCCGTGAAACTTACATTCTCCTACAATCCTTTCTTAATGACAAGTGAAGGGCCAGGGCTAAGGAGCGCATGCGTGTACCCTGGAGGTGGTGGGACTGTTGGCTCAGGACTTGTAGCTCAGATCCTTCCCTCACCCTTGGCCAGTCCTTCAGAAAAGAGAGGGTGACACAGCCCTGGACAGGGAACAAGGAACCTGTGGTCCTTGCTGTTGGTGGGATTTAATGGCCAAGAAAGCTGGGGAGTGTGAAGCCCCATAGGGCCCCCAGATAAAGGGTCTTCTCAGTGACAGCCTAGAAGGGTTTTGCTTCAAAGCATAAGTGCCATCCCCCAGACTGCTCCTAGAATCCCCCCTCTTCTTCTTAGAAGTCCTTCCACACTGATCAGAGGGAAGCTCATGGCATCCTCTTCTTTACTCCCTGTCCCGCTACAGGTCACCCATAGCTACTCTCCTCCATATTTGTTATTCTCCTTGTTTCCCATGGTGACACGACCTAATCCCTGCTTTATAGCTTGAGCACCTCGCTTCGCTCCTCCATCAGAGGATGGCCTGTCCCTCTCTGTTGGAAATGCCTACCCAGTTTTATGGCTTATCTTTGATAACAATTTTTGCCAAGAATTCTTTTTGAGTAGATGTCGCTATGGCATTGATTATAACCCTTCTTTCATTCAACACATCTCCTAAGGGAGGGCTCACATCCATTGTCGGAGGTGTCCCTTCCCAGGAAAGGAAGGGTGGTGGAGGAGGGAGACGCAATCAGTCCTCACCTTGCTCTGGTACAGCGCCTCGGCCTCAGCCTTGCTCTTCAGGGCGATGTCCTCGTACTGGGCTCGGACCTCAGCAATGATGCTGTCCAAGTCCAGGTCACGGTTGTTGTCCATGGACAGGATGACAGAGGTCTCACTGGTGTGAGTCTGGATCTGGGCCACCTCCTGAGTTGAGAGGTGAGGACAGAGTCAGGGTCCTTCCCCCACCTCCCTCCTCTGCCCATCAGATTTCTGGGCCTGTGGCCTAGCAGAATGGGCCAAAGTGGATAGAAAAAATGCCTGCTGGAGCCGAGGAAAAGGCTCACACAGCGGGATACACCCCACGTGGGTAGCAGGCCATGGGAGGCGTTTCTTGCAATTCACACTATCACCAATCTGTGCTTCAGTAGGACCTCATGGGATCATTTTTACCTGCCTACTGCCAAGGTCATTATCACAGCCCTGATGAGACTTTTTTCCTATGAATATGGCTTCCAAGGACCAGGATCCTACACTTCCATGGCCTCCCAGTGCAGCGTTTTGCACCTTCCCATCAAAACACCCTTAATTCTGTTTATCCTCAGTCCTTCTTATTAGCATCTCCCTGGAAGAGCCAGGGAATCTCTCAGCTGGAAAGAGGTGGGGGAGGGGAGGGGGAGGGGTGTCCTCACCGCATCATACAAACACTTAAGGAACTGGATATCTTTGTCCAGAGAGTCCACTTTGGCCTGGAGCTCCACCTTGACCGTGTAGGCTGCATCTGCATCCTGCCGAGAGGCACCCAGAGCCATTGGTCAATATCACCCACATCCCACCAGGTGCCCTGTCCTTGCCCTAGAAGTCAATTAACTTCCTATCTCTTGCCCGCTAAGGGAAGCAGCCTGGTGAATAAAACCCTCAAGGCTGCCTTTCTCTCCTGTGCATCTTTGGGGATAAATAAAGAAGTGGGGGCTGCTCTTTTTCTGTTACACCTGGAGAAAATGAAGCCCAGAGAAGTAGAGTGTATTTCCTCAAGTCACACAGGAGGGCCGAGAGGAGCCAGAGGTTTCCAATTCCCAGACCATGATTCTCTCCTATCTGTCTCTACCCATATCCTAGGCACGTGTCCTCTCCACCTTGCTAGAGGCCAGAATTTGACTCCATCTCTACTCAGGTACCAGCGCCTTCCCAGAAGAAGGCCAGGGCTGGAGTCCCGAGCAGGGTTGGTTAGGATGGGGATTCAAGGGAAAACAGAGTCCATAGGCTCTTCTCGCTCTTACCTTCTTGAGCACCACAAAATCGTTCTCGGCTGCTGTGCGCTGATTAATCTCCACCTCATACCTGTGGGCGAGGAGAGAAGATAGCAGAGGTCTCAGTCCCCTTGGCCAGGTGACCCCCTCTTCACACTGACCAGGCAAGTGCTGGGGATGCAGAGTCCCCACAGGATCTGCTGGAGCACTGCAGGGGCTGGTGGTGGCAGTCCTGTGTCCCTGAATTGCCTCATTAACAGTCTATTCTCTGGACCCTAGGAAAATATCCAGGTGCCCCAAACCAGTCACTGAACCCACTGGTGGATCAATGAGCAGAGGAACTCCTTCCCACCAATCAGGTAAGAAGTTCTCATCAAATAGGGATGGTCCTTCCTTCACAGTCAGAGCAAGGGTGTGAGCCCTTGACCCCGGTGCTTGCTCCCTGCCCGCCTAAAATGTGACACAGAGATTGGTTGATCCCAGAAGCCTCTGGGAACATGACCCGCGACCTTGGCTGGACCCACTCACCTTTTCTTGTAGTCCTCCACCAGGTCCCGCATGCCCTTCAGCTCCGAGTCCAGCCTCAACCGGTCCCCGGACAGTGTCTCCAACTGCTTCCGCAGGTTGCCAATGTAGCCCTCGAGGATAGGCTCCAGGTTATTCCTACAGTTGTTCAGGTTCAATTGCTGCAGCAGCTCCCACTTGGTCACCAGCACCTGGTTCTGCTGCTCCAAGAACCTCACCTGGAATCAGATGGGTGCTAACAAGTCCCGTGGAAAAACACCATGGACCCTACCAGGTTATACAGATTTTTCTAAAGACATCTGGCTCCAGTCCTGACTTCCCACTCATGGAATTCCATGCAAACAAGACCCTTTACAAGGGTTCATTCTGCAGCCTTTCAGGCAAACCAGTCACTGAAAACTCATTGAAGAAAGAGATTCCATAGCTGACTTCTGTTGCCTGACCCAGCCCCAGGAGATGCTCTTCCTCTGTCTCAGCTAAGTGTTTCTTCTGTACCGTGAGCCCTTCCCTCTGAATAGTGATGATTCTATCAGCCCTCCATCTGCCTTGAAGGGCTAGAGATCCAGTTGACCTCCAGATTCCCATCATTCTTCTTCAAGGTAGGGCTACTCTTTACAAAAATTTCCACCCTTCTCTGTAGAAGAAAGCACACATTCATCTATTCCTTTGTGCTATCTAGCTCACAGGTCATGCTATGATCACAGAGCCCTTCATGAGATCCAGCAGCAGTCTTTCCATCCACAATGCCCTGTGCACTTCCAGGTGGAAAGGGATCATGCACATCTCACTGGACTGTCTTATCCGCCTGGAAGACCCACCTTGTCGATGAAGGAGGCGAACTTGTTGTTCAGAGCCATGATCTGCTCCCGCTCCTGGACGCGCACCTTCTGGATCTCCGGGTCCAGCTCCACATTGAGGGGAGCCAGGAGGCTCTTGTTGACGGTGACCTGGTGGATGCCCCCAGGTGGGCACAGGGATGGGCACACAGACCCCAGGACCACACTGCCAAACATACTGCCGGCAAAGCCGCTGGCCCGGCCCCCTCCATACCCAGAGCCAAGCCTGCAGTTGTAACCTCCAGTCCGAACACTGCTGCCAGCCACCTTGAGGGGAATACAGAGATCCCCTCTACAGAGATGGTAGAGGCTTCGGCTTCCAAAGGCAGCACCAGCTCCTTTGGTGGGTGCGCGGTAAGAAGCCACACTGCCCCCAACCTTCCTCAGCACCACCGCCGAGTGCCCACTGAAGCCCCCCTTGTCACCACCAGACTTGATATTCAGTTGCCGGCTCATGGTGGCAGAGCTGGAGTAAAGCAGTCAATGGAGAGAGAACTTTTGATGGGGCACCCAGAGCACCGCTCCCTTTTATTCTGTCCATCCCTGAACACCGGAAAAGGGTGTTGCTCCTCTGTCTCCTTTCTCCCTGCCGAAGCTCCCGAGGCCATGGGCAATTTGTGGAACAGATATCTCCAAGCCCTTTGCAGCAACAAAGCGCTTCTGATAGTGAGCAGAATACGCTGCCCTTGCAGACTGGAGTGGTCGAATCAGGCGTTTATCTGTGCTCCTAATTAGGGACCTGGAGAGTTATCCCCTTCAGAGATCTCCTAGCTTAATTTTTTCCAGGGCTGCCTCTTTCTTGCTTATCTGTCAGTAAGAAGCAGGGGAAATGCCCAGCTTTGTCCAGAGAAAGCTCATCAGAAAACCCCAGGTTTCCGCCCTGGAGAACCTACCCCTCTCTTTGTTGGTCCTGTTGAGGAGCTGTGGTGTTTGCACCAGAGAAGATGAAATTCAGAAAGGATGTGATGCATGTGTTCAAAGATCTAAGTTCAAGAAAGAAGTTCCAGGGCTCATTCTCTGGGTCACTGTAAGGACCACAGCTGTCTAGTAATGGAACGGACCCCAAGAAGGTGGTGGAAATGACCATATCGAGTCTGTGTGCCACCCGGCAAGGGGCTGTCTGGACATTTCTGTACTGGGCAGGGACTGGGTGGTGATTACTTCGATGTTGCCTTCTCAACAGACAGAATCTTTTCAGGCAGCTGGAAGTTCCTGCAGCTGCATTTTTTCTCCTGGACAAGGTTATCTGCCACATCCGAGGAGACAAGCCATGACGCGGGCTTGGAGGTGGGCCATTGACTCCCCTGGGAGAACGTCTCCCCTAGTGCTCCCTGGGGACATGTTCCAAGCCCAGTGACCAGGGCACTGAAGCCCATGGGTCTCGCTCCTGGAGTCAAGGTAACCGTTCTGCTCCTCTCTTGATCACTTCAGGAAGCCATTCAATTTTGGGTTGGGTTAGACAAGCTTTTTGTAGCTCCGGGAGCCCTGGTGGAGATAAATGTTTAAAACTTACTCCAAAAGCAGGCATCTCCTAGCTCTGACTCTGACCACTTTTTCAGGAATGAAATTTGGGAGCCTTGACTCATTTGAAGCCCGTGATAGCAGACAGCTGCTCCGCAGCTGGGAATGGGGAGTGCGTGAGTGGGACAGACGGATGTGTAGAGCCCTAGACGGCTTCCTCTGAGGATTTCCTCTCATGAACTTCTCCGAACAGCCCCAGAGGCAGCTGTGGAAGTTTCTCCAAGGTCCCTGTCTCCCATCCTCCTTGGCAGGGCCTAGCCCTAGGGCACGTGTGCTAAGTCGTAATTGAAGTGGTTTCTTGTGGTTTTCTAAACCAGATTGCAAGTGCTATTGAATGAATGTCAACAAATAGTGTAAATCCCTTGACCAGAGGTGGCTATCATCTGGTCCCAGCCCCCAAGGAGCTGCAGACCAGTGAGAGGAATCTATGCAAGGAACTTAACCTTGGGTTAAAGCTCTGGAATAAGAAAAGTTGGGAACAAAGGATCGGAGGTGTGCTGGGGAGTTAAGGACCTCTGGAAGGCTGCGCTTTACTTGTGGCAGGGTGGTGGACTAGGTGCTCCCAGGCAGCGAAGGGTTAAGATAGTAATCGCAATAATGGTAGCAGTGGTGGCAGCAACAGTATCTGTTGTGGAAACACAAAGAATCAGTGTTGATTGGTCACATCACATGTGCCAGACATTGTGTGAGCGCTACAAGGATTTTTCATTTAATCCTCATGTTACTGAATTCACCCTACAGTTGAAGACTGAGGATTATAGACGCTAAGGAACTTGCCCAAATGCACTCAGCTAGCAAGTCGGAGCTGGGTCTGGAACTCCAGTGGGTCTGGTTTCAAAGTGCATGTTCCTAACCATCACTATCCTGTTATGTGATGGAGCTGAGAGTTAGAGCCATAGGTGCCAGGCTTTCTGATGCACGAGGGATGCACAGCAGCTGAGGCTCTGAGTTCCGCATACTCATGTTTCTACATATTGTTCAGATGAGCAGATGACATGAGAGGAAGGGGAGGTGGTCCCTGAAGTGGGGGCTTACGTAAGGTGGTTGCTCCTGATGAGACACCACTCTGGGGTTGAGAGAGAAAGTCAGCCCAAATGGGGGTGGGCAGAGGGAGGAAAAGACTCACTTTCATGGGGGCTACTTTATTTTACAATGTCCAATAGCTGGGCCTTCACTGAGAGGCTCCAACTGGGAAATCAGCATGACTCTGGGAATCTGACTCTTCCGGGGCCAAGTGTGCACCTCCACTGCCTGGTGGAGTGTGAGCCCTAATCTGTTAGGGGAGCTGGACCGCAACAAAAGAGAATTTACAGGGAAAGGCATGAAACTAGGTCTTCAAAGCTGGAGAAGATTTAGAATAGATCAAAAGCAGAGTTTCAGGTGCCCAGGAAAATGCTACAGAATGAACTGGGTCCATCCATGCTCAGAAGTGACAGGCTGGGGAAAGCCAGGAGCAGGGCTAGGGGTCCCCGCACTCTCTGTATTCATTCCACAAGCAATCAGTGAGTGCTGGTGTGGGCCTGGCCCAGCGCTGGGGGCTGAGCAGTAACAGGCTAGTGATGGTGATGATGGTGATAGCCATGGCGGTGGTGGTTGCAACACAGAAGGAAGAGGAGGAGGCAGAGGGGAATTTCCTGATGACAGTGTGTCGATCGTGGCCAAACACAGGGGCCCCTCCCAGGAAATTTAATTGCAGAGAATTGCCTTTGCTACACAGTAGGATCTCTGACAGTTCCAATCTTCACCATGCGGGCTACCCTCTAATTACTCATCATAGTCCACACCCCAGTCTTTGAGTTCACAGGACTAATGAGTGTCCCAAGGCTTGAAGAGATTGGTTCATTCAATAAGTAGAAAATTGAGCGCTACTCAGTGAATTGCTCTAAGCTAAGCTAGACATCGAAAGAGAAACAGGTAAGACCTTCTCTTTCCTTCTAAGAAATTGAAATTGAACAGGAGGAGACAGAATATAAGCACGTGAAAGTTGCTTTGCTGTTGTTATTGCTATGGTTTAATTCCTTGTGTTTAAATGAGCAATTCAGATAAGCTGTTACTGAAATTCTGCTTTTAAAAATAAATCAGAATAAAATATACTGGTCTTCCTGAGGTGGGGGTTGGGAATGGGAAGGTGGATAGACACACAAGCATCCCAGAGGCAGTGAGTAGCCCTGGTGGACTGTAGGGGAACGTTTGGCTTGGGGAGCAGAGGTTGCTAGGAGAAAAATGACAAAACAAGCCAAGGTTTCCCTTCTCTCCGAGGATAGGGTGGAATCATGTGAGGGCCCTCAGGGANGGGAAGGTGGATAGACACACAAGCATCCCAGAGGCAGTGAGTAGCCCTGGTGGACTGTAGGGGAACGTTTGGCTTGGGGAGCAGAGGTTGCTAGGAGAAAAATGACAAAACAAGCCAAGGTTTCCCTTCTCTCCGAGGATAGGGTGGAATCATGTGAGGGTCCTCAGGGAAGAAACCTCACAAAGCGTGTGCTTTAGATTAAAGCATGAGGAGAACTATGCAAGGGAGACAAGTACCCCCAGGGAGACCGGAAGGAGCTGAGCCCATGTGCACCATAATCTCCTGCCATCCTGGTTAAAGCTGCTTCTGGAGGGGAGAGGTCTGCAGAGCACACCACCCTGGAGGGGAACAGAAAGCAGTGACACAAATAATCCCAATGGACATAACTGAGGTCATGTCAAATTGGTTTGAAAATGGATGTCAAAGGTCTTTTTTCTCTAATCCATTGTCCATTTGACTATTCCTAGACATAGTCAAGGAAGCCAGCATTCGTAGAAGGTAATTAATGGGGAGAAGAAGAAACTTGCCAGACTCTTGAAGGAAGCTTGATGGGCAACAAGACTTGGGGGCAAACCGCAGCACTCAGAATGGAGAGGACGTGAAGCTGAGTTCTCTGCTTTCCTTTCAAAAATGAGCTCAGGGCAGAAACCAAATACTCTCAGCCTGTCTGAACCAGTTTGAAAGGAGGCTGTTTTTCCATCCTCATCCAAAGTTAACTAGAACAAGCAAGAGAGTTCCCTTGCTTTTCTCGCTCTCTCCCCGTACTCTCTCCCAGCACCCTTCACCTTCCTGACATGAAATTCCCTGGGTCTTAGGGTATCAAGTCCAACAGCAGATGGGACTGAAGCTTGAGTCGAGCTCACTGCTACAGTCTAGGGGCCTGGGCATCTGGCTGGGGTACAGGGAGTGCAAGAGGATGTTCAGAGACTGAAGCCAAAGTCCCCTGTTTGTAAGATGGGAAAGGGGAAACTCTGGGCACAAAAGATGAGGGCCAGCACCCCAGGCCAGGTGACTGAAGAAGCTGAAGACCATTCTGTAGGGTGACCAGCTATTCCAGTTTGCCCAAGACTGAGGGTTTTTCTAAGTGGGACATGGGACTTTCTATGTACAACCTGTACTGTTCTGGAAAATCTGGACAGTTGATGGCCTGACCATCACCNTGGCGCAGCTGGAGACTCTGGAGCCCACGGAGGCTGAGGGGCATGGTGAGGAGGACTTGGAGTGGGTGAGGAGGATGGAGGCGAAAATGAAGGGAGGACCCTGGGCCAAACAGAGCAGAGCCTCCTGAGGCTGCAACTAGGCCAGGATCATTGAAGAGGCATCACTATTTCCCCGGACTGCAGCTGGGGAGGACCTTCTTGTGGTGGAATGGCGTCTTGGACTGAGACTTCGGTTATTGGCAGTGAGACGTTTCCTGTCTTTGGGCGACACATGGAAAAGCAGTCTTACTGATGATGTTTTCTCTTCTTGTGGCTACAGTACCAGCTCCAGAACAAGCTCTGGAAACATCTCCAGACTTGGAGCCAACGACACCTTTCCTGCCCCAGCTCCAGAGCCGGAGCACACTCATGCTNGACGTTTCCTGTCTTTGGGCGACACATGGAAAAGCAGTCTTACTGATGATGTTTTCTCTTCTTGTGGCTACAGTACCAGCTCCAGAACAAGCTCTGGAAACATCTCCAGACTTGGAGCCAACGACACCTTTCCTGCCCCAGCTCCAGAGCCGGAGCACACTCATGCTTTAGCTCTTATTAAGCTCATAATGGAGAAAAAGCACCTGCACAGTTTTCAATTCTGGGTCCAGAGGTTCTTCAGCACCTCTCCCTCCATTTGCAGAGCCAGAATCATCACAGAAATCTGTCCTAGTACTTCCTCTACAACTTCAGCCAGCATCCTCAGTACCGTCAGTTGCAGAGCTAAGCCAGCCTCAGCCACAGCGCTGTTCCATTGTGCTTTGTCACCAGCTGTCGCCGGAGTGTCATCTTCCTCCAGTACTAGAGACCACAGCAGACCCAGTTCTAGTTGTTTTCCAGCTAGAGTGAGATAGTACAAAGGTAGCTAGTATCCAAAAGGGTGAAACAGAAAAGACAAATTATCACTGAGATAGAACAGCAGACAGCAGCCATCAACCCTTGTCTGACAAAATGACGGTAACTGAATAGACATCCTTCCAAGTTGAAGTGCAGACCTCTGAAAAGATTGCTGATGTAAGTATCCCTGGTCCCATAAGAGGGGGCTCATGAGAATGGGATCTGTACTGGCCACTGAGCTACTGGTGGCTTGCTGACACTGGTGTCTTTCATGAGCTATGATGATGCTGGTTTGCAAGCATTAGAAAAATTCAGCTGATTTTAGCTGCTGCTCGGAGGAGGCACTGTGCCTGCCTAGGTGAAGTAGTATTGCTGCAGTGACACTGGCAGCGTGTGAAGCGAAGATCCCAAGAAGTAAACAGGAAGGAGCATGTCCCTTTTCCCACTTCCATCCTTACAGTCTTCCTTAAGCATATACTGGCTCTTAAGCACAGGCGGCAGCCGCGAGCGGTGCTCTTAAGCACAGGCGGCAGCCGCGAGCAGCCGTGAAGAGATACCCCACGCCCAAGGTAAGAGAAACCCAAGTAAGATGGTAGGTGTTGCAANGGGTCACAGGCACCCTGAAGGTCTCCCTCAAACGAGGCTCATCGTTGGAAGGTGGCCTTGCCCTGGAGGACTCTGCTCTTCAGCACCTTGTTCAAGGCGACTGTGTCAACTGCTTCTGAGAAAACATTCTTACAGAAACATACACATGCATCAAAGAACACTCTTCTTACTCCATTTAATTTTTCTTCACAGAAATCATCACTGCCTGACATATCCTGTGTTTCTTTCTTAATTGCTGATTTTTACTCTCCCCACCAGACTGTGAGCTCCCCAAGGACAGGCTCCACGTGCCAGTTTGCTGACTCCTGTATTCCCTGTGTCTGACGATGCCAGACTCACCAAAGCTCGTGAGCCATTGCTACATGGACACAGTAGACACAGAGGCAAACACAGGCAGGTGGGCGCACTGGCCTCAAACTTGAGGATGGAAAAGAATCAGCTGGAAGAAGAGGAAAGCAAGGCTGGTGTGGGAGAGCAAGATAGAGCTGGGTTGGCAAGAGACTGAGGAGGAAAGGATGAAGAAGGAATGACTCTGACAACAAGAGACAGTTGTAGGGACACTGTGGGAGTTTTTGAGAGGCGGGGCAGGAAGCTGCGCTGAAACTCAGACACCTGAGAGTCCCAGGGTGACTCAGCTCCTTGATCACAGCAGCCTGAGCGTCTTTGTATGGAGGGCGACTGTTCCCATCTCACAGGCCATTGTGTAGCCTACCTGGAGTAAGTGCCCAGGAAGACCCAAGCCTGCCTAGAGGCAAATCTGTAACAAATCTCTGCTGTGTACAAAGAGCAGCTCTCAACCCATGTCTGCCTGGCCAGGACCAGATGGCAAAGATCCGTATCAGACCAGGGACCAGAGGGAACCAGGGGCTGGACCAAGAAAAGTTGGATGGGGCAACTCAGATGTCAATATGCCAGGCAACAGATTCAACACTGAGAATCAGATGCTATTGACCATTTATTGCAGAGAAGCAGAGAACTGGGAATGACCCCAATCAGAGGACAATGAGAACCCCTTGACTGTGAAGACCCAGAAAGATACGAGGACAGAGGGGCTTGCCCCTAGTCACAGAGAAGCATCCTGGGGATGTGTGTAATTTCTGCATACAGGGCAGTGACTCAGAGAAAGGGGCCCAAGGAGGAATTCACTGAGAGAGCCCATGGCTAGACGCCCTGCATCAGAGCATCACCCCACTGGGAACAAGGAGCAGGGATGGGACCAAGGCTGTGGTTATGGAGGAAGCACTTCCTGACTTGGGAAGTGGACCCAGAAGAGGAGATGAGGACATGGCGAGATGCATGAGGTTTGCAGCTTTCTGCTCGTGAGCCAGCCTTCACCTGCCTTTCATCTCGAGGCCTTTTTGGTTGCACAGCTACTGCCTGAGGTTTTGGCAGGAACATCCTTGAGCTCACTGCCTCCACAGCTGCCTTTGGTTTTGACATCCACCGCTGAGGATTTATAGCTGTAACTGCTCGAGGCACCAAAGCCCATGCTGAAGCCAGTGCCTCCTGCCCCGGCGCTGGAGTTGCTGATGACGGCTGCAGTCAGCAAGAAAAGACCCAGTTCATTCAGCCTCCTGGGACATTCTGATCATTCCCTTAGTCTCTCCCCCTGGGTGGCTTCACATGGAGACACATTCTCCATTGTGTATTTTTAGTTTACTAAGAGATTTTCATCAGCACTGGTCATTTTTCATGTATTTGACCCCATGTATTTGACCTTTTCCTAATTATTCTGTGTTGATCTATCAATGCCAGACTGTAAGCACTAGCAGAGTTTATCAGTGAATTTACATCTGGATAGGACCAGATGAAGAAAGGCACTTCATGGAGGCCTTCTGATGCTTCTGCTAAAGACAGGGGCTGCTGGGAGCACCCTACAATAGAACCCTGCGTTCTCTCTAGCTTTTAAATCTGCAGGAGGTTATTTCTGCTTTTTTCATCATTCAGCCAGTCAGGCTCCTCTCATTCCTTCTTACTTCAATCCAGTACCTCTCTTATGGACTGGCCTCAAAGAAATGGAATGTAGTCATTAAGTATCATTCTTACAGTAGACTCTGGGACTGTATACTGTTGGATATCATTTGATCTCTCTACAGGTTATACTTTTGTATAACCTGTATTAAAATAGTGTTTCACAATACTGTTTTTCTCCTTGGTTACTAAATCCAGCTCCTTCTTTGTGCCCCTAAGACTCCCCTTAATCCACTCTGTTATTGTTATTCTAACTTTTCTTTGGTGTCATGAAAATAGAGGGACTTCAACTTCTGGTAGGTGACCAAGGGCAGAACTAGGTATTGCAGATACTTACAGATGCTCACGGAATTTGGATATTCACCAGACATCCTGCAGAGGGAGAGAAAAAAATCAGATAAACCTCCCTAAACCTCTTCAATCCAGGGAGATTCCTCTGTGAATCAGCCTCTCCTCTCAGACATGCCTTCCACTCCAGCCCAGCCTTCTTTCTTCCCAAACACCTGAGTGGGACCTCTCAAGAAACAGAGAACTAAGACGAAAAGTCTGCTGCAGGGAGTCAGCCTCCCCATCAAAGTGGCTTTGGGATTATCTGATGTGTGGGATAATTGTGCTCCTGCTTCCAACTAGTTATGCCTTTGGTCTGAGACAATTAGGAGGAGTGAGCTCACATCCTCGCTGGGCCTCAGGCTTTGCCAGAATAACCTTGAACCTAGGTGACTCTTGGAGACCGTCTTGCCCCTCCCACTCGCCTGAAGAATGAATCATGAAGCGCCAGGGATGCTCTATTTCTCAATGTCTTCAATTCTTCCCTGCCACCTCTTTGGGGTGTTTACAGTCTTGTCCTTCTTGCTGTCTAACTCTGGTCTTTCTGATTGCACCATGCCAAAACCATTTTAATAGAGTTTCACCTCAGTAGGACCTGAACAAAACCAAACTATTTGCCCTCAATCTTCCTGCTAAACCACGGAGATAATGCTCCAAACAGAAGACATCCTCGCCCTCACCTGCACTCCTCGCCCTCCAGCAGCTTGCGGTAGGTGGCGATCTCCATGTCCAGGGCCAGCTTGGTGCTCATCAGCTCCTGGTACTCACGCATCATCCTGGTCAGCTCCTCCTTGGCTTGGAGCAGGGCAGCCTCCAGCTCATCCAGCTTGGCCCGGGCGTCCTTCAGGGCACAGTCGCCCCGCTGCTCAGCATCGGCGATGGCCATCTCCAGGTTGGAGCACTGAGGGGCAAAGGGATTCAGTGCTTTGGGTCAGAGCATAGCTCTGAGAGCCTGCTCAGAAGACCTCCCTTCTTTTGATCCTGACTGATGGTAAATGCTTTGAGGTCCTTCTGGTTTTCCCATTTTCTGAACATCACTAGAGGTGATGTCTAGAATCTGTCCTTCCCCCTAACTCCAGGCACAGTTCAGTCCAGCTCATGCCATGGCATGTAAAGGCGGAGTGTCCTTATCTTGGGAGAGACAAGGGTAAAGGTATTGATTGAGAAGGTGGCCAGCTGGGCACATGGCTCCATCATCTCCCTCCTAGTCTATAACATCAGCTGTTCTGCCAACTCTAAAAAGTCTCTGGGTCACTGGCCTTAATTCTGCACCATAGTGTAAAAGATATCTTGGGAGATACTGTAAATAGTGAAAAAAAAAATAGGGACCAATCAAGTTCCTATTAATAAAATGTCTATCCAATAAACCTACCCTACAGAGGATCTGGCCTCCCAAATTGCACAGAAACTCATGCTACAAGACAACAGCTTCCGATAATACTTTTGCATAACTAACAGGTTTTACTAGTTTACAAACTTCACTTTCAGGTGTTACTTGCAGAAGCAAACTGCAGGTGGGCCTCAGCACTGCATCCAGGGGAAGCTGGGCAGATGGAGGGGATGTCTTGGGCCTTTCAGTCATGAGCGTGTTTGCCAGTCACTGGGTTAGGCTTTGGTGGGATCTAGGAATACACAGAGGAAGTGTACAAAAAAGATCTTCATGACCTGGATAATCATGATGGTGTGATCACTCATCTAGAGCCAGACATCCTGGAATGTGAAGTCAAGTGGGCCCTAGAAAGCATCACTAGGAACAAAGCTAGTGGAGGTGATGGAGTTCCAGTTGAGCTATTCCAAATCCTGAAAGATGATGCTGTGAAAGTGCTGCACTCAATATGCCAGCAAATTTGGAAAACTCAGCAGTGGCCACAGGACTGGAAAAGGTCAGTTTTTATTCCAATCCCAAAGAAAGGCAATGCCAAAGAATGTTCAAACTACCGCACAATTGCATTCATCTCATATGCTAGTAAAGTAATGCTCAAAATTCTCCAAGCCAGGCTTCAGCAATACGTGAACCATGAACTTCCATATGTTCAAGCTGGTTTTAGAAAAGGCAGAGGAACCAGACATCAAATTGCCAACAACTGCTGGATCATGGAAAAAGCAAGAGAGTTCCAGAAGAATATCTCTTTCTGCTTTATTGACTATGCCAAAGCCTTTGACTATGTGGATCACAAGAAACTGTGGAAAATTCTGAGAGATGGGAATACCAGAACACCTGACCTGCCTCTTGAGAAATCTGTATGCAGGTCAAGAAGCAACAGAACCAAATATGGAACAAAAGACTGGTTCCAAATAGGAAAAGGAGTACGTCAAGGCTGTATATTGTCACCCTGTTTATTTAACTTGTATGNACCTGCCTCTTGAGAAATCTGTATGCAGGTCAGGAAGCAACAGTTAGAACTGGACATGGAACAACAGACTGGTTCCAAATAGGAAAAGGAGTACGTCAAGGCTGTATATTGTCACCCTGCTTATTTAACTTATATGCAGAGTACATCATGAGAAATGCTGGACTGGAAGGAACACAAGCTGGAATCAAGATCGCTGGGAAAAATGTGAATAACCTCAGATATGCAGATGACACCACCCTTATGGCAGAAAGTGAAGAGGAACTAAAGAGCCTCTTGATGACAGTGAAAGAGGAGAGTGAAAAAGTTGGCTTAAAACTCAACATTCAGAAAACGAAGATCATGGCATCCAGTCCCATCACTTCATGGGAAATAGATGGGGAAATAGTGGAAACAGTGTCAGACTTTAATTTTTGGGGCTCCAAAATCACTGCAGATGGTGACTGCAGCCATGAAATCAAAAGACACTTACTCCTTGGAAGAAAAGTTATGACCAACCTAGACAGCATATTCAAAAGCAGAGATATTACTTTGCCGACTAAGGTCCATTTAGTCAAGACTATGGTTTTTCCAGTAGTCATGTATGGATGCGAGAGTTGGACTGTGAAGAAGGCTGAGCAGCGAAGAATTGATGCTTTTGAACTGTGGTGTTGGAGAAGACTCTTGAGAGTCCCTTGGACTGCAAGGAGATCCAACCAGTCCATTCTGAAGGAGATCGGCCCTGGGATTTCTTTGGAGGGAATGATGCTAAAGCTGAAACTCCAGTACTTTGGCCACCTCATGCGAAGAGTTGACTCATTGGAGAAGACTTTGATGCTGGGAGGGATTGGGGGCAGGAGGAGAAGGGGCCGACCAAGGATGAGATGGCTGGATGGCATCACTGACTCGATGGACGTGAGTCTGAGTGAACTCCGGGAGTTGGTGATGGACAGAGAGGCCTGGCGTGCTGTGATTCATGGGGTCGCAAAGAGTCGGACATGACTGAGCGACTGAACTGAACTGAACTGAAGGATCTGTCCCCTTCTTCTGGAGTCAAAGTTGCTTCACCCAAGGACAGCAGCTGGTCCCAAGGCCAAATGGAATTTTTCACTGCTGTCCAGGTGGTGCTACCCTCCTCAGCCAGGCAGGCCCCCAGCCATACAAGCATCCACAGTGTTTCGGGTGAGTGTTCACAGCCTCAGCAGAAAAACCTAGGACCCAGCTATTGAACCAGGGAAAAGCATCACCATCCTCAGGACTGTGGAGACCTAATTATTAGGGAGGATGCAATAAACTCTACAACTCGAATTCCACCAAACTGTCCTCTGTTCTTTCTCACTGACCGAGATCCTGCAGGTGAACCTGGGGGACTCCAGAAGCTTGGGTCCTGTGAATGTGGCATGAGTTGAAAGGAGGACCTGAAATGTTGGTTCCTTTGAAACAATTAGCAGCTGGATTCTGGAGCCACTGGATGCAGAGTTTGCATGTTTAACTGTGGGCTTCTTTGCTGGAGAGGTCAAAACGCAGGAGGGCACCTTGGCTGAGAGTCCTCAAGAGGAGCCGTCTTGGAGACCAAGCATCAACATGACCCCCACTGGCTCCCCAAGGAGGACATCTCCCCTGACCTCCAAAGCACGGTGGCCTTTTCATCACAAATGTCATTTTCTGGCAATAAGTTTGCCTAAACAGGTACACAGAGCATCTTATCGGATAAATAGAGTAATTGAGTAGCAAAGGTAGCTTCAAACATCTTGTGTTTTTCTTTCATTTATGCAGAATTTGGTTAAATAAAAATACCATGGGTTCTTAATTAGCCTATCTTTTTTCTTTCCACTGTTGGAGGAGGGGTGTGTGTGTGTGCACACATGCCCGTGTACAAGCAGGGCAGAGGAGGGAAGGAGATAGGGAACTTGACTTGCCCAGGAAGCTGAGACCTTAAATCTTTGCACCAAACTCCACAAACTTTGGGAGATTCATGAGTTTGCTTGCTTTGGAATCACAAACGTGGTGCCGTATTGTTCCTATGGGCTACGTTCAGTGTAGTGCCCCCCACAGACAACCACAGGAAAGGGCAAACACTGAGCAGAGCCTCGTGCCAAGACTAGTGTTGGGTGTGTGTGTGGCAGGGGTCAGGGTAGGGTGGTGGTCTTCCTTCTCCACTCTCTTCTAAAATTCTAAAATCCATTGCTGGCTCTCCTTCCTCTGGCACAGATTCATCATGGGAAATTTCTAAACCCTTTCACCAATTGCACTGGGTCTAAGGTCCACTGCCCTCTTTGAAGACTGCCCATAATCCACCCATTCCTACCTAGGGGTGTCCTGCTCCCTGCCACCCACCATCATGGACCTTCTGCTCAGGGTGGGCGTCTTTCCTTCTAGCACACATGCNCACAGATTCATCATGGGAAATTTCTAAGCCCTTTCACCAATTGCACTGGGTCTAAGGTCCACTGCCCTCTTTGAAGACTGCCCATAATCCACCCATTCCTACCTAGGGGTGTCCTGCTCCCTGCCACCCACCATCATGGACCTTCTGCTCAGGGTGGGCGTCTTTCCTTCTAGCACACATGCCAACCTCACATCCACTGCTCCTGTGGGTTCCTTCACCAGACCCCCTCCCCCCTCCTTTCTGCCTTCCATCTCAAGGCAATCCACCTCCTACAGGAAGCCTCACTTGGGTCCTCATTTATCCAGAGCCCATTGGAAGCCCTGCAGCACTTAGGGAGGGTGACGCCCAACAAAGGATGCTATATCCTTCCATATGGATTCCTACTGTTCTCTCCTGAGAGATCTTGTTTTGCCCTTTTTAATAATGAGCTTCATACAGATTGGTGCAAGATCCTCACGGTACTGGGAAGGGCAGGATGCTCTTCCATTTGTATAGTCTGGTACAACTGCTCTCATACTGACTGTACCAAACCATAACTGGTCTCAAACCAATGAGTGCTGTCAGCTGACTCCTTTCATAGAACCCACCTGCTTCTTCACGTTCCCAATCTCCGAGCGGATCCTCTGGATCATCCGGTTGAGATCTGAGATCTCAGCCTTGGTGAGTTTGAGGTCATCCCCATGCTGGCCCGCTGTGGCTTGCAGCTCCTGGATCTGAGATTGGGGGACAAGAGATGAAGAGCACAGGACAGTTGAGAATTCAGCCCTTAGGGTTTTGGAGGAGAGGGAGAGTGACGGGGCACCATTCTCTTTATCTAAGCAGCGCAGGCACAAGAGGAGGAGGGAAGAGGGGAGAGGGAGGCGGGGAAAGACAACCCTTTCCTTCTGGATAGAAAGAGCTGGCCCCAGTTCAGCAGGATCCTCGGTTTCTCAAAGCTGAACTTCCTGTCCTCGTTTTGACAAAGTTGGAAACAGAAGGAAAGCTGAGATAGAAACGGCGTCAGAATCTCACTGATGCTGTGACTGATGTGGCCTCAGCTGTCAGCAAGGGCCTTGGCTGGGGAAGGGCTAAGCCCACACACGGCCCCCAACACCTGCCACGGCTGTGGTGGATCTCTCTGGACGGCAGGACGGCATTTCCACAAGGCCCAACTCCAAGAAGCAGGAAGTCTCTGCCCAACCCCTACGCACACGCACGCACACGCACAAGTACACACGTGCATGCGTGATGACAGGGTGGCAGCTGTGGTCTCTGGGCCTCAGCTCACCTTGGTCTGATACAGCGCCTCGGCCTCGGCCTTGCTCTTCAGGGCGATCTCCTCGTACTGGGCGCGGACCTGGGCGATAATGCTGTCCAGGTCGAGGTCGCGGTTGTTGTCCATGGACAGGATGACAGACGTGTCGCTGATGTGGGACTGGATCTGAGCGATCTCCTGGAGGACAGTTAGAGGAGGGGAGTCAGTTAAAGATCTCCCAAGGTGGGGGGTTCCTTTTCTTGATCCTCTCCAGCAAATCCCCTGCTTCCCCTTGCTGCCCCTCCTCGGCACATGAGCTCTGCCTTCAGCAGAGGCCTGCAGTGCTCAGGCCTGTGGGTGTGAGATGAAAACATGGAGCTTTCCACCCAGCATGGGACTGCCCTCCCCATCACACATGCAGGGCTCCTCCCACACTACCCACTCTCTCTGCACCACCAGCCACCATGGATCAGTCTGAACTTATGCAGCACTTGGTCCTCTAGAGAGTCGCGAGTGAACCCCCACTTCTCCGGAGCCCTCATACTTTAGCACAACTCCAGCTCCAGGTCTCCCCTCATTCTGCTCCTTCAGGCCAGAGTCCATGCCCTTCCCTGCACCCATGGAAATCTTGCTCACCTTTCTCCTGGAACCTTCACCAACACCTCAGGCAGAATTCACCATTCCGCTGCTCTACCAAAGTTCATTTACATGCCGTTTTCCCTACCGGACTATGATTCCTAGAGGACAGGAATCATTTCTCCTCCATCACAGTCTCCTCAAAGCCTACCCCTACTGCTCAGCACATAGTAGGGCCTCAGCAAATGGCAGCTGTACTGACAACGTGGGTCAGTACAGAGGTCAAAAGGCCTCTCTGCCAACCTATGGTCATGTGACCATCCAGGCCAAGGGCCAGAAACCACTTGCAAGAGGAACAGACCACACCTGAGAGCCCAGCAGGGTCCTTACCCCTTCATAGAGGCACTTCAAGAACTTGATCTCATCTGTCAAGGAGTCCACCTTGGCCTGGAGCTCGACCTTGTTCATGTAGGCAGCATCCACGTCNGAGCTTTCCACCCAGCATGGGACTGCCCTCCCCATCACACATGCAGGGCTCCTCCCACACTACCCACTCTCTCTGCACCACCAGCCACCATGGATCAGTCTGAACTTATGCAGCACTTGGTCCTCTAGAGAGTCGCGAGTGAACCCCCACTTCTCCGGAGCCCTCATACTTTAGCACAACTCCAGCTCCAGGTCTCCCCTCATTCTGCTCCTTCAGGCCAGAGTCCATGCCCTTCCCTGCACCCATGGAAATCTTGCTCACCTTTCTCCTGGAACCTTCACCAACACCTCAGGCAGAATTCACCATTCCGCTGCTCTACCAAAGTTCATTTACATGCCGTTTTCCCTACTGGACTATGATTCCTAGAGGACAGGAATCATTTCTCCTCCATCACAGTCTCCTCAAAGCCTACCCCTACTGCTCAGCACATAGTAGGGCCTCAGCAAATGGCAGCTGTACTGACAACGTGGGTCAGTACAGAGGTCAAAAGGCCTCTCTGCCAACCTATGGTCATGTGACCATCCAGGCCAAGGGCCAGAAACCACTTGCAAGAGGAACAGACCACACCAGAGAGCCCAGCAGGGTCCTTACCCCTTCATAGAGGCACTTCAAGAACTTGATCTCATCTGTCAAGGAGTCCACCTTGGCCTGGAGCTCGACCTTGTTCATGTAGGCAGCATCCACGTCCTGGGGAACACAGAGAGGGATCTGCCTCTGCCCCTGCCCTCCCTCCTGCCACAAGGAGCCCCAGATTCCCTGCTCTCTCCCCTTCCGCCATGCTTCACTGGGAGGCTGGATTCCTGACAGCAAACCAACCACTGTGCAAGGGCCACAGCTGCACCTGGATCTAAAGTTGACAGCTTCTGGAAGCAGCACACTGCCCGGGCAAGGGGCTTGAAGAGATGAGTGGGACATTAGAATCCTAGCCATCTCTGCTAGAGACTAAGTGACCCATAGGGCCCTTTCCTCATCCTACAAACATCCTCATGCCAGACGCCTAGGGAGCCCCCAGGCTTCTTGCAGCCCTCCCCACCCGCCTCTTACCTTCTTGAGCATCACAAACTCATTCTCAGCAGCTGTGCGTCTGTTAATCTCCACCTCGTACCTGCGCGGGGCAAAAGGAAGGAGTGACACCAGTGGGACAGTTCCGTTCTGCAAATGCTCACTGAGCAGTGAGCAATCGCCTCTGTGCCAAAAGCTGCAAGGCAGTGACCCACAACCTGCACTTTTTGTTCCCCAGGGCACGGAGAGCCTTCTCAAAGCGGATGAGACAAGGACAGGTTTAAAGGAATCAATGCGCAGCTCCTTCACTCATAGTCAGGCCAGCCTAAAATGTATCTACTTGGGAACGCATCTGTGATGGAGACATCACGCACATTTTGTTGTCCCACCTTCCTCGTGACAACCGAAAGTCACCCCCCTGCCCACCAGCTGGCACCTTAGTACGAGCCCTAGCCAGAGGAGAAACTCGCAGGCACCAAACAAAATGCTATTCCCACCTCACTCTGTAAGTTATGCCTGTTTCTTACACAGGTGAAGCAAGGTCTTGGAAATAGGGTGTTTGGATGGGGGTGAGATATTCTCCTTACACATATTGTAGCTTGGAGGGTCAAGAGCACTGATCGTTTCACTTAAAGATCTCACTATTCCATCCCTTACTATTATCAAAGAACACGTCACCTCCCCCCAGGGGCTTGCAGATGGAGTATAAATATATAAGCAGAAAAGGGGTAGGTGGGGAATGGGTGTGGGGCTGGGGTCTCACATTCCCTCTTCCCCTCTTGCCTTGCCTCCTATCCATGAGGCCCTTTGTTTAAAAAGAATAATAGGATTCTTTAAAGAACATAATACAGGATATTTGTGAGAGCAAACAAAATAGAGCACTGGAAAGAAATGATTTGTGCCCCCAAAAGGGCTATTTTTCATACACATTAACTTGAGCAATTCTTTTCAGCTTTTTACTTCCTAAGTCACATCACTGGCTGCCAAGAAAATAAAGTTGTGTTGGATGGCTGAAGTAGTACAGGTTAGTGAAGTGGGTTATTTAAAGTATTTAAACAGTGGGACATTTTCTGAGACTGCCAAATTTTTCTAATTGTACTGGGTAAAACACAGAAAATAGCTTATATGATTTGTCTCAGATTCTATTTGTGTTATTCAAAAGATAACTGAAAACTCCTTTCTATCAAGGTATACTATGAAATAGTTGTTTCCATCACATATATGTTATCACATTATATCCATCCTATTAACAAAAATAAAAGTATATGCTAGTTGAAGACCAACTAGCTTTTAGCACCTTACATCTTTCTACTTCATAAAATACATTGGAAAAGTTTGATCATGATGGCTATCAAAATTGATGACATTCATGTATTATAAATAACTTTTCATCATTTACTTCTAAAAATTGAATATCAGAGTTCAATATATACATAAACATTTATAAAGAAAAACTGCATTTTACATTACTATGGACTTAATAAATAACATATAATTTTTTAAAACAGATTAAAATGTATAATTAAAAGTTAAACCATGACAGAGTACACATGGATTTATCTTGTTTTAGAATATAGATGTATAAATTATGTTAAATCCACATCATTTTAATCTTTAATGTTTTCAATAACGTACTGTACAAGATGTCACCCTTAGTTTATTGCTGAGTGGATTTTAAAATAGTCCTCAGTGCATGTTTATATTTTGACTTGAATTTAAATATGAAGTTCTGATAGAAAGCAACTCTTATTTCTCTGTTTTCACAAGGAAAGCTAGATTTCCAATTAAGCTAGATGGTAGATGCCTTCTATAAATTAAATGAACCAAAATTTTGGAACCTGTATTTGAGTGTGTATACATATTTAAAGAGGGGGCTCTCTGGAGTTGTTCTTTAAGCCTGTCCCCACAATCTGTGTGCTTTCAGAAGTCCAGGACTACGTCACTGCCACCTTCAGGGGCTCCATACAGAGCTCAGGCCAGGGTTCCACTTTAGGGGGACTTCAGGAGAGATGGATGGGCAAATCAAAAGTGAACCAAGAAAAAAAGCCCAGTTCCGACCATCTTCACCTTGTGGAAGAAGTCGCCTATCCCCCAAAATCCTAACACCTGGAAGCAAACCACCAAAATATCAGATCACACCAAGAATGGGGCATCACTCTCTCTCCTCATAGGTTCAACTTAGAAGGAGAAACCATCTTCTGTCCAAGCACACTCTCAACTGTTCTCTTTAATGGTGGAATTCAGCAGCAAGGAGATGCCTCACCATGAAAAAAAAAAAAAAACCTTTTAAAAATTCATTTTTGCTTAGCTTTAAGATGTGTTCTGAGATTGGAAGGATGGCTCCTTCTATAGGAGTCCTGGCAACTCCTATAGAAAACCTCACTCAGGAGGAGCTACAAAGCCATTTGGGTTGTTCATCTGGTTTTGAGACAATTCTCTCCCCCGCCCCACATTCTTCCACTTTCAGTGTTTAAAATGAGCACATCATCTCCTGGGCAATTTGGAGCACCATTTTGGGTAGATCTTTTCTCTTCCTACATTTCATCCTGTCTAGATCTCTCTTCCTCCCTTACAAGAAAGAGTAGTAATGATATCAGCAAAGGATTCAAGAAGACAAAATTGCTGGCTTCAAATCACAACCTCACCTATAATCAAGACCTTCCAGTGGTGTTTCTCCACCTCTCCACTCACCTCTTCTTATAGTCCTCCACCACATCACGCATGCTCCTCAGCTCCGAGTCCAGCCTCACCCGGTCCCCTGACAGCGTCTCCAGTTGCTTCCTCAGGCTGCTAGTGTAGCCCTCAAGGATGGGCTCCAGGTTGTTCTTACAGTTGTTCAGGTCCAGCTGCTGCAGCAGCTCCCACTTGGTCCCCAGCACCTGGTTCTGCTGCTCCAGGAACCTCACCTGTTAACCAAAGGTGGTCATAACCCCAAAACCCTCCCCCAGCAAGTGCTCTTGCCTCTCAAGAGTGAGGACTCCTGTTGCTGCTGCTAAGTCGCTTTAGTCATGTCTGACTCTGTGCAACCCCATAGATGGTAGCCCACCAGGCTCCCCTGTCCCTGGGATTCTCCAGGCAAGAACACTGGAGTGGGTTGCCATTTCCTTCTCCAATGCATGAAAGTGAAAAGTGAAAGTGAAATCTCTCAGTCGTGTCCGCCAGGGCCCCAGAAATCAGAAGGTGTCATCCTGCAGTGGCATCAGGAAAGAGCAAGCTTCCTCAGAGAGTGGATTCAGCCAGAGGGACACGCCCACCTTGTCTCTAAGACAAGAAACAGGATCCAGTTTTAAGTGAAATCAGGAAGCGGGTGTAAGCAATGCTGTCTATCATCTGCCACCATGACTTACCATGTGGTTAAGGCAGCATCTTTTGCTATAAATGCTGGTGTTTTTGGAGTGAAGGGAAATGAGAAGCAGGAAGAAATAATGACTGGGGAATGGTACTGGAAAGTCACTCTGGTAATTTGCATGTTCTTTCTTACACACAGTCTAAATTGCTCCTGGTTTGTTTCTTTCATTTGGAAGCAGATTGTCACATCTTCAAACTCAACATTCAAAAAAGTAAGATCATGTCATCCGGTTCCATCACTTCATGGCAAATAGATGGGGGGTGGAATGGAAAGAGTGACATATTTTATTTTCTTGGGCTCTAAAACCACTGCAGACAGTGACTGCAGCCACAAAATTAAAAGACACTTGCTCTTTGGAAGAAAAGCTATGACAAACCTAGACAGCGTATTAAAAAGCAGAGCATCACTTTGCCAACAAAGGTACGTATAGTCAAAGCTATGCTTCTTCCAGTAGCCATGTACAGATGTGAGAGCTGGACCATAAAGAAGACTGAATGTCAGAGAATTGATGCATTCAAACTGTGGTGTTGGAAAAGACTCTTGAGAGTCCCTTGGACAGCAAGGAAATCAAATCAGTCAATCCTAAAGGAAATCAACCCTGAATATTCATTGGAAGAACTGATGCTGAAGCTCAAATACTTTGGCCACCTGTTGCAAAGAACCAACTGATTGGAAAAGACCCTGATGCTGGGAAAGATTGAGGACAGAAGAAGGGGATGACAGAGGACGAGATGGTTAGATAGCATCACTGACTCAGTGGACATGAGTTTGAGCAAACCCTGGGAGATAGTGAAGAACAAGGAAGCCTGGTGTGCTGCAGTCCATGGGTCGCAAAGAGTCAGATACGACTGAGCAACTGAACAATGATCACATCTTTACAAATCTATTCATAATTGATGGAAGGTTTCTCATTGTTGTACTGAATAACGTCAGGCCTCTGCTACGCCAACATTCCTCTTCTTACCAATCTCTTTAGTTATTTCTCCCACTCCTGCCCTCTGTCCTCAAATACTTCACTTCCTCTTCCCACGTACAGTTGGGAGGGACACAGGCTACTGTTGCTGCCTCTTCTATTACCCTGGCACATTTCTTAGCTTCCCTCTATCTTAATTTGAGCTTCTGCAAGATAGAGTGATCACTGAATCACGGGTTGATAAATGAGAACCACTTGGGTCAGCACCAGGCACTGAGGAGCTCTTATTAGTATCATATCCCTCATGGTCTAGATCTTTCCAGGTGGAGACAAGAGAAGCCCATGCTTTGTCTCCTCCCATTCAGCAGGGTCACTGCCTATGACTCCAGAGCCATCCTCTCTGTTGCCCCAATTTCTGGACATACACACACCTACACAACACACACACACACATAATTTGACATGCCCTCCTTCTAAATCTTCTCCCCTCAGCACCTTCACTGTTCTAGCCCTTTCCTCTCACCTCCTCTAAAAGCCTTCCTGGTTTACATCCTTATCCCGCTTCCTACCTTCCAGGTCTTTCTCACCCACCAGGCATCCTGTCCTGGGACACTCCCTGTCCTGGAACTGCAAACCTGTCTCTCTGTTTGGTAGTGAGAGCCCTCAGGGGGCCCACTATGCGTCCCCTGCCCCTGACACCTCCCTCCCTTTCCTGAGTCTTTTCCTGCAAGGAAGGAATGAAGCTCCTCTTTAAGGGGAAGGGCGGGGTGGAGTATGCCAGGCACTGTTTTAAGCACCTTAGAAACATCCAGTTCATCTTCATTATAACCTTATGGGGTTAGAGCTATTCTCATGCCCATTTTACACAAGAGGCAAGGAAAGTTCGGAAAGCATAACTAACTTGCCCAAGTTCCCACGCCAGTGGCAGGGGCAGAGTGAGACCCGCATGTACACTGGTCACCAAGGCACAGACCGGTAGACACTCCAGCACCAACCTTGTCAATGAAGGAGGCGAACTTGTTGTTCAGAGCCTTGATCTGCTCTCGCTCCTGGGCGCGCACTTTCTGGATCTCTGGGTCCAGCTCCACGTTGAGGGGGGACAGGAGGCTTTTGTTGACGGTGACCTGAGGGATGCCACCCGGCGGACACACGGACGGACACGCGGGCCCCAGCCCCGCGCTGCCAAAGACGGTGCCCACAAAGCCTCCCCGGCGGCCACCACCCGTGGCCACGCAGGGACCCAGCGTGGAGCCGCCCCGCCCGGCCGCGGAGCTCAGGGCCAGGCGCCGGCCACCCCCGCAGTTGAAGAGGCTCCTGCTGCCGAAGGTGGCTGTGCCCTTGACACCACTGGCCCGGAATGAGGCGGTGCTGCTGCTGACCCGGCTGGAGATGATGGCAGAGCAGCCGCTGAAGGCCAGGCGCTCCCCACCGGGGTAGAGGTTCAACTGGCGGCTCATGGCTGGGAGGCGGAGGTCACGGGTTGCTGGGTGGACAGGCGAGGAGCGCAGAGCTGTTGGGCTTTCTGTCCCTGCTCAGTCCTTAAATAGTCAGAGGGCTGGGCCGGCTGGAGTCAGCCTAATATGTAGTTCGTGAATATCTTTCAGGCCACCTAGGGCCTCTTGGTTCTCCATTTATGAAATTACCATCTCCCCTCTGAGATTTTTGTCTCTTGCACCCTGAACTCCCATGAATTCCCTATAAAACGGTCCCAAACCCTGCATTTGCTCTGCTTATCTCCTGCATTATAGTAATTTGGCTGCCTTATCTCCCCGCACTGCCCTGCAATTACTGGAGTTATCCCTGCCCAGATCTCCATTGGAAGTTCTCAGTGGGTCTGGCCTCTTTGGGTAGAGGAGGGGCCAGGGTAATAGGGTAACAGATGTCCAGGCTGGTTCTGCTTCAGAAGGACATGAACAAGGTCAAGAATATTCCAGAGAATCCTTCTTACTCTGTCCCCTGCTGTCTGCCCAGAAGGAAGTTCCAAAGGTAGAAACTTCTGATCCGTCTGCAGAGACTTCTCAATCTAGGAGACCAGACACGGTGACAAACAAGGCTAGTGAGAGCTCTGGTCACAAGTGCTGGCAGATGGTTTGGGGCCAGAGCTAAAACTTTCTCCAGAAAAGCATTTCTGGAACAAGAGCTGGGGAGACGTTATCTAGGATGGAGGGAAGAAGACGGCCTGGGGAGATGGCACGAGAGAACTTTAGGAAGATGGCCTTTCCTGAGGTTTGGGGGTTGTTTCATTGTTGTTTGGTTTGGTTTGAAGGTTTTTGATTTGTTTTGTCTTTGGTTTGTGTGTTTGAGTTTTATGTTTTGTTTTTAATAGTAGAAGAGGATCATTCCTCCAATCAAGGAAACTTTGGTCAGGACATTTGCTGCCCTGACATCTCTGATTCTGGATCAACACATGATGGACTCTCAGGAACAGGTCAGGAAAGGCCAAGGATGACTCCCCGAGTCTGAAATTAAGAACTCAGTTCTAGAAGCTGATTCCGTGTAAGCTCAGGAGCATCTTTCTTCGATCTAATTCAACTTCTTTTTTTCCAACTGGAATTGCCTTCAGTTCTTCTCTTCCCTGAGAAACAGCTCCCTCCTGCCCGTCTGGCATCCAGGGGGTTCTGTTTCATCGCTCTTATAGCTCAGTCTGTCTGAGTCCTAGAACTCTATCCCATTTCTCCGTCAGATCGACAGGTCCCTCTGGATTAAGGTCCTTTCCTCCCTGCTCCCCAGGGTTCAGCCAAGGCCTTGGCATCAGAGACATTCAGGACAAATGTGAAACAGACTGGAGGTCAGGATGAAGTTCATGTTGTGTCTTCTATTCTTTGGTGGAGCCTCAGCTTCCCTTGGGACCCTAATGGGCCAGCCAGATAGTGCCTGGGGGTAGATGACTGACGCAGCCTCCACTGAACCAGTCACAGAACATAATCACAGCCAAGGTGCTTACCCCACGGGGAACAAGGCTCTGGGGACACTGGTGAGTGCTGGAAGGTGGCGCCGGCCACAGATAAACAGATAGAGGAGTCTGGGGTGTTCTGGGGGGCAAAGGGTGGACTCTCTTTGCTACCTAAGAGGAGATGCTGTAGTCTATTCTCTCTGGAAAGGAGAGGACATCAGTGTGACTGGGTGATCATTAGGCCATTCAAGAAACTCAGGATTGTGCTTTCCATTATTTCATGAGATCTCTCCCTCTGCCCCGTGATTTTAGCCAGTGGTTGTTCCCCCCCCCCCC
>SJYA01000723.1:324333-417083 GCA_006410615.1 Neotragus moschatus | reverse complement strand
CTAGTTAAGAATAATCACTTTCTCAGACAGTCTCAATTTCACTATGAGCAAAAGTCCTTAGCAATCTTTTCAGCCTTCTTTCACTAGACACAAAGGTTTTTTCCTCTGCTCTTCACAGCCATGAAACAAGACTCTGCTGTGATGAGGACATAGAGTGTCCTAGCCAGGCACACTCCCTAATTGACTCCTTTTCATATGTCAGTGTCGACTCAGACCCGTAGTGTGTCAGCAAAACTGTTCAATACAGACTGCTGTCGTGGGCCTTGAGAGCATTCCCTAAGGGCTGAAAGCAAGCATTCGCACTCAGAAGGCCGTGCAGTGTGAGAGTGCCCTCGCCCTACATAGCCTTGACTTCGCCTCTCCCGCACTGGCCTTCTCTCCTTGGGAACCTACCACAGAGATATCCTGGAAAACCTTCTCTGATCACATCCCAGTCTAGCCACTCCTCTCTGGCCAGCTTCCCCAAACTGTACCGATTGTCTATGCTAACTCCCTGTCTCTACCTGTGTTCCAGGTGTGTGCCAATCCTGCCAAACAGCCAGAAAGTTTCCTGAGGACAAGATCCAAATCCTATCTTCCCTCTGTTCCTCCTTAGTTACTATCCCTCCCTCACTCTCCTCGCAGAACTGGAGTGGAGGAAGTGTTCCCAGGAAGTCATGCAGGAGACAAAGAGATGCTTCAGTGACCTTTGAAAGCATTTCTCCTAAGAACAGGATTCTCAGCATCTACCTTTAAATCTCTCCTAAGAGACAGAGGAGCCCAGTGGGCTGCCGTCTATAGGGTCGCACAGAGTTGGACACGACTGAAGCGACTTAGCAGCAGCAGCAAATAGTGGGTCAAATAGTGGGTCCCTTGTATTTCATATCCTGGCCCCGCCCTCACCTGGGGAATCAATGTCTACTGAACCCTTATCTAATTTTCTTGCAGCTACTAAGTCAGCCCCATTTCCCACAGAGGGGCAGTGCCACCATGAGCCTGTGCTCAAGCCTCAGGGGCAGGCCTCTCTGAGGAATCAGCCCAAAGAAATCAGAAAGCCAAGCCTATCACCCTCATGAGCACTAAAATCACGTTGTAAAAACAATATTTAGTATTTCTCATCCAGAAAGATGGAGCAGACAGACTTTCTTCTGACGCTGCCCTAGCAGGAGAAATGGTGTGAACTCACTCCACTTACCACAACTAGAAACCTGGACATCACAGATATAGTAAATACAGGAAGATCTTAAAGGTGGAGAGAAGAAAGTACAGCAACTAGGGGCTTCAGGAGCTAAGGACAGTGGGATTCATGTATAAACACTACTATGTATAAAATAGGTAGCCAACAAGGACCTATTCCTACTGTATAGCACAGGAAACTATACCCAATATTTTGTAATAACCTCTAGGGTCAAAGGATCTGAAGAGAATATGTATATGTGTATATAGCTGAATCTCTGCACTGTACGCCTGAAACTGACACAATGTGCAAATCAACTATACTACAGTTTAAAAAAGGAAATAAACAGAGAACCAAGAGAAGAAATGCAAGTCAGATGGAGTGTATTCTCTGATCACAAGGAATAAAACTGGAAATAAAACTTTTTTTAATTTTTAAAAAGTAAGATTTCAGGAATTCCCTGGCAGTCCAGTGGTTAAGACTGTGTACTCTCACAGCCGAGAGCCCAGGTTCAACACCTGGTTGGGGAACTAGGATCCTACAAGCTGCACACTGCGGCAAAAAAAAAAAAAGAGTAAAAAAACAAAATCTTTTCCAAACACTTGAAAACTAAACAATTTATGCNGTGTGTGTGTGTGTGTGTGTGTGTTCAACTGCGAAGTTTTGTCTGACGCTTTGCAACCCCATGGAGCCCACCAGGCTCCTCTGTCCATAAGATTCTTCAAGCAAGAATACTGGAGTAGGTTGCCATTTCCTTCTCCAGGGGATCTTCCTCACCAGATAGCAATGAGTAATAGCTCCTGGCTACTCACTTCTGCCAAGGCTTGACATTAAACACACATCACATGCTATGAGTTGCAAATGAAGTTTATTGTGCAGACACCAAGACCACAACACTTTAGATGCAGAGCCAACAAGAGGGTTATATACACAGAAGCATGTTTCCCTGGGAGCACCACCAGGGGAAAGGCACAGGCTTTGAGAGGGGGTGATCAACAGAATACCCTTTGGGAGAAGGACCACTGAAAGGGCAACTGCAAGAAGGGGCAGGGAATGGGGGCAGGGCTGGAAGCACAAACCTAAACAATGCAGACTCTTCCCCTTGGGACAGAGGGTGTTACTGGCTCCAGGTGATTGGTTATGGGCATCTCTTTGCCCCACAATGCCGCGAGAGGTGGACAACAAGATCCGACTTGCTGTCAGTTAGATGTACAGAGACAGGCATTCTGGAGGGGGAGGGTCAAGGGCGGACTCCACCCTTATCTGAATGAGAAGGTCACGCTGGAACTGCCACCTTCACATGAGCCAGAACCACCCCTCTCAGAGCCATAAGCGCCCCCTCCAGAGCTGGGCCCTCCTCTGGCGCCGCCTCCAGAGCTGTGTTTTCCTCCAGAACTGTATCCTCCTCCGGAACTAGAGCCTCCTCGAGAGCCCCCTCCAGAGCCGCAGCTCCCTCCACCGCCGCTTCTGGAACCGGATCGTCTGCCTCCAGAGCTGTAGCTGCTGCTTCCAGAGCTGAATCCGCCTCCAGAACTGGACCCTCTCCCTCCAGAACCATAACCTCCAAAGCCAGCCCTGGAGGCCACGCCTGAGGAAATGCTGCTGCTCGTCACAGCTGCAGAGAGGCAGACAACATTACACCTCAGTTCCACCTGCCGCGTGGCCTCTGCCCCACTCCACCCCCAGGACAGGACCACTCCCCCGCCCCCGCACTTACACACAGTCACGTTGCTGCTGAGGTCTCCAGACATCCTGCCAGAGAGAGAGAGAAAGTAACTCTGGGCAGAGCACTTCGGGACTCTGCACGCTTGGTTTTGCAACTTCCACCTACAACCACCCACGTCAGCCTCAAAACTCGGCCACCACGGCCTCACACAGCCCGCTTTCTTGGGTGCTGCCAGATCACAGAGATGGGGACGGGCCCCATGTTTCCACACAGTCTGGCGTCCCAAGTCATCTCAATTTCTTGCTCTGATAAAACTGATCGAAAGCAAATTCACTTCTGAACTGGCAACCCACTGTTTTCTTTAAATCCATCTTAGGGAGTCTGATACGCAGAATCCACGCCACACCAGAAATTCTCAAATGAAGACTGTTCTGTGAACATTCAGTTCAGAGAGAACTGCGACTCTGTACAGCCTCCCTGACCTGCCACTCCCTCTCCCCTGCTTCATCTGAATTCTTTCCCACTTCATCTTGCAAGCTGGAGAGAGGAGGCCTGGCCTCCAGGCAGGTCCCCAGCAGCAGCCCGAGCAAAGCCAAAGCCACTCCCTCTCTGTAATACCGGCTCTCGGGTGGACTGAGAAGCTTTTCCCATCTAATTGCTTCAGCCAGACTGAATCACCAGGGGTCCTGAGGACACTGACAGAGGTCTTAGACCACAGAGGAAGGAAAGGCTCCCTTCGGGAGGTTAACACGTGGTTCTGTAATTCACTCCAGAAACCCGCAAAGAGCTAGATCTGGTGCCTGCTCTGTGGTGCATGCCCCAGCAGCACCTTCCAACCCACGACATCCCACGCTGCGTCACAAGGTGGAAGGAGAAGACGCCACACACCCTGCAGACCCCGAGACGACGTTTCAGATCGTCAAGAACTAATCTGTGTTCACACCATCAGTTTTCCCTTTCAGAAAAGAGAGATTCATTTACTGCTTCATTTAATTTAATCTGCCTTGTTAGTCGTTCCACACTGATAAGCCTACAGCTCCACAGTGCTGCTCTGTGTCCTGAATCTCTCCAGTGATGTCAGCTCTCAGCTGTCAGAAGGCCCTGCCCCTCCCCCTGCTTTCTCTGCCTCCACCTCCAGCCCTGGCTCCAGGAGAGGAGAAGGTGGACCAGGGTATCCTCTGGCCTCCTGGGGCCCCTCACCTGCACTCCTCGCCCTCCAGCAGCTTGCGGTAGGTGGCAATCTCCACATCCAAGGACAGCTTGGTGTTCATCAGGTCCTGGTAGTCACGCAGCAGCCGGGTCAGATCTTCACGGGCTTTTTGCAGAGCCTCCTCCAGATCACTCAGCTTGCTCTGGGCATCTTTGAGGGCATTCTCTCCCCGCTGCTCAGCATCTGCAATGGAATCTTGTACATTCTTACACTAGGAGAGAAGGAGAAAAAGTTTCTGTTGGGACAGGAAGTGCAAACTGTCTTGGCAGAGGAGAAGAGGGAGGGAGCAAGGATGTGCAGGGTGTGAGAAGCCAGAATCACTGGCCCTGGAAGTGTGTCGCTGGAGAGTTACTGCAAGTTACAAACAGCTTGCTAAGACTTGCTGCTGTCTCTGAGCCTCTGTCTTCCCAAGTCCCTTTGGAGTGAACCCTTAACCCTTTCCCCATCATGACCTTTGATGCTCACAATCTAGAACCAGAGTCATTACCCCATTTTACAGTTGCAGCTGCAAACACTGATGTGAATGGCTTCATAGACTTCTGTTGCTGGTGGAGTCAGTTCTCTGCCCCACATTACCTCTTCCAGAGCTAATGTCCAAGCCTAGCCACCCCCCTGCAGCACTCCCTGCCCCTGCATCACACAGCCAGCTGTACAAAAAGGTACAAATGGGAGGTGACACCTGTGATCTTTGGTGAGCCACGACCTCTAGCTTCGTAAGGCACTATTCCATTTCACCCGTGAAAGCGATCAAAAAGTTAACATAATTATTTCCCTGCACTTAATCCCTACTTGAGAATAAGCCTTGAAAGTGAAAGCAAAAGTTGCTCAGTCCTGTCCGACTCTTTGTGACCCCATGGACTATACAGTCCCTAGCATTCTCCAGCAGATCTTCCCAACCCAGAGATTGAACCCAGGTCTCCCACATTGCAGGCAGATTCTTTATCTGCTGAGCCACAAGGGAAGACCAAGAATACTGGAGTGGGTAGCCTATCACTTCTCCAGCAGATCTTCCCAACCCAGGAATCAAACCAGGGTCTCCTGCATTGCAGGTGGATTCTTTACCTACTGAGCTATCAGGGAAGCCCCGAGAATGTCTCTTGATCACTCTAAAATTGTTCTAAGTCTTAATTATGTCAAGCCCAAGGTTTTTGTGATCAACATACACTCTATTAGAATTTCTCTCTCTCACACACACACACCCCTGCACACCGCCTCCCACCCCCTCACCCCCGAACTGCACTCAGCCAGGAGAACTGCAGCCATCCTAGGGCATACACCCCACCTGCTTCTTCACTTGTGCGATCTCGCCTTGCAGCCTCTGGATCATGCGGTTCAGCTCGCTGATCTCCATCTTGACCTCCTTCAGGCTGTCTCCATGCTTTCCAGCAGTTATCCTGAGCTCCTCATACTGCACGGGAAAAGGAGGAGTACAGGGAGGGTCAACCAAGCTGAATGTCATGTCTGCATTTGTGGGAGATGGGGACCAGTGCCATACTTGACTGAAGGCATTTGGGGTACTATAGACAGTCTTTCTTGGGAATGATGCCCAATTTTCACTAGACAAAACCACCAATAACCTTACTGTACACCTACTGGCCAGGCTGGAACGCAGCTCATTAGAAAGAGCTGCGGCTCTCCCTGCCCACCCAGAACTTGCCTTGCTGTGGTACGCCGCCTCGGCCTCAGCCTTGCTCCTCTGGGCAATCTCCTCGTACTGGGCCCGGACCTCAGCGATAATGCTGTCCAAGTCAAAGCTGCGGTTGTTGTCCATGGACAGGATGACGGTGGTGTCGGTGACACTCTGTTGCATCTGGGACAGCTCCTGCAACACAGGGAAGGTCTGGCCATGACGTCCCTGCCCACAGCCACGGGCAGTGAGGAGGGATTCCCCTCCTCCGGTGTCAGGGAAATGCAGAATCTCAAACTAACCATGTACTGAGTGGGATGTAAAGTGATACAGCCACCATTCCCAGTCAGGTAGGACTGAGAATTATGGGGAGGGGTCTGCATTTCTGAGCCTCCTAGTTTATGCAGCTTAATAAGTGCCCCCAGAAAGAAGCCAGTTGATGGCAAATGCCTTAAATTGTACTTCCTGTTGCAGAAGTTATGTGTGTGCACTTGGGCGGGGAAGGGGGGAGTACATTAAATGTTGACCTCTGAAATATACTGGATATAAGAAGAGAAGCAGGGTGAGTCTTTTCCTAAGGGGAGGTGGAGTGAAGGGATTTGTCCTAATGGAGCATTACTTCCTGTGACATCAGAGGAGAAAGTTCTTCTCCTCCAAGACCTACACCAAAGACGCTCCCGGTGGCCTAGACGTTGGTCAGTTGAAGTCAGCCACCCATAAACTCCACCCACAGCCCCCTTTCCCCAGTGGGAGAGGACTTCCTTTGAGGGGAAGGGGAGATAGCAAGGGTCCATTTAAGAGCAGCCCACTTACTGCGTCAAAGAGCATTTTTGTGAACTCCACGTCCTGTCTCAGCAAGTCCATCTTGGCCTGCAGCTCCACCTTGTTCATGTAGGCATGGTCCACATCCTACAGGGAAGGTCAGGGTCTCCGGTGAAGCTCACAGCCGCCCCCCCTCCTTGCAGTGCTTTGTGTATGGGTCCTGCCCTGCCGTCTCTCTGCTACTCCTCCACCCAGTCCCTGTCAGCTGCTCTCCAAAATCCCAGGCACCGCAGACAATCCACAACCCCACAGGACCTCATACGGCATGAGGTCCACAGTGCATCTCTGCAGGGGGCTACATGCCCATGTACCTGCTCACACTCTCCAAGACCATCAGAGCTCTGGTGGGACCGAACTTTGTCAACCATTCTCTCCTTCCTGCTTGATATGCTCGGTGTTTCCACCAAAGAGCATAACAGCCTCTGTGTCTTTTAACAGTCCCCAACTCTCCCATTCTATCTATCCATCCCACCTCTTCTGGATTTCACACCAAAGCCTCTGCAGAAACCAGGCTGAGAACCCACGCTTCTGCCTTCAGGCTCAAACCTTTGTCAGCCCAACTGACTACATCTTTAAGCAGGCAATCTAAGGAAGTCCCATGCCTTCCTCGGCCCTTTAGAAAAAAGATGAAGTGCTTTCTATGGTCATAGCTTTCAAGTCCAATATAGTCTTTCAGTAGGTAATTGATGGGAAATGTCCTAGCAAAAGTGCAGAAATTGCCTCAAGCTTGATCTACAGAGACATCTTTATTTCCGTGAGAACCAGCCATGGATATGCTTCACCCTTTCTCTGGCTAGTGCTTTTTTCACTCAGAGGTGTGCTCCAGCTTGTCCATCTGGGCACAGTGAGCTCTGAGGCATCCTCACTCCCACCCCAACCATGAGATCCTCTCACTCACCTTTTTAAGTGTCACAAACTCGTTCTCAGCAGCTGTGCGCTTGTTGACTTCATCCTCATACCTGTTGGTACCCAAGGACACTGCGGTTAGATTAGTACTAGTTTGTTTCCCTTTTTCTTCTCCTTTCCCTACTGGATTCACCCAAAATACTCCATTTCCTGGGACTATTAAAAAACACTTTTGTCTAAATTGAAATGATGATAACCTAGATGAGGATGCTTTTCTATAAATTAACCATCAAACTTGTCAAAAACATGATCTCTAAAGCCTTAAATGTCTTCCCCCCAAATAATCAGCAAAGATACAGAAGGTTCTCCCCTTTCTCCCCACAAACGCAACTGGGAGATGAGTGGTTTTCTGGGGCAATGATTGGATGGGCTCAAATCAACGTTTATCTCCACTTAGTTTTTACTCTGCCACTTACTTCTTCTTAAAATCCTCAACAAGATCCTGCATGTTGTTCAGCTCTGACTCTTGTGACATTCTTTCTGAAGAAAGCTTGTCCACATGACTCTGAAGTTGGCTGATGTACCTCTGGAAGAGGGGTTCCAGGTTGGTGGTACGGGTGCCCACATCGATTTGTTGTAGCAGTTCCCATTTGGTCTGCAGCACCTGGTTCTGCTGCTCCAGGAATCGCACCTGAGGGGAACAGAAGGAAAGCACATGAGCTCTGGGTTGTCCTTCCCACTGATAGGCCAGGGTCAGCTCTGATTCTCCTTCAGGAGATAGGAAAAACCATGTGGCTTCATCCTTACCAGCTGCATGCCGGAACATGCTGGGCAGAGCTTCTGAGCTCTCTGTCTCCACACTTGGAAAGTTCTGTAGGCTCCTAAATGTTACATCTGGCACTCTCCATGCAGAGAACTCTTTTTCCTACTTTCCCACCCACTATTTCGTTTGTAGGTGCTTTCGAAACTCCAGGCCATCTCCCTCCCTGATCCTATTTAAATTTCCAGCAAAGGTCCCATAAATTCTGGGGAAAACCAAAAGCAGGCTTTCACTGGCACTGCTCCTAAGGGCTATGAGTATAAGGGCAGGGTTCCTCCATCTGATTTTTAAGAGCCTTGTAAATTTCTTAGACAGGTTCCTCTGCCTTGAAATGGGAGAGAACTCTATCACACTCCAAAGTGACATCAATTAAAACCTTTGTGGTTTATAAAACTAAGAAACCTTCTCTTGAAGGCAGAAATTTCATTCATTCCTAAATAGATATTTCAGGCTTAGCTTCCCAGAATTTAATAGAGCAATAACTTCTAGGGAAGGAAGAGCAGTCTCAGAAGACGTTTTACCAACCCCCTCTAAAACACTTGGCTTGAAATAGTCCATTTCCTGTCTGTGTCAGTTTTTTAATGATTTTCAGAATTTTCCATTAGTATTGTTTGTTTAGGCTGAGACAATAAAGCCAAGGTCACAATTAATTCCCAACTGCAGATATTATGGAAGATGGCACCCATGAACCCTGCAACTTTCCCTTGTGGATACTGCCAATTACCCAGGACAGTGTGAGTGCTCTTGCTGCTGCTGCTGCTAAGTCACTTCAGTCGTGTCCAACTCTGTGCGACCCCATAGACGGCAGCCCACCAGGCTCCCCCGTCCCTGGGATTCTCCAGGCAAGAACACTGGAGTGGGTTGCCATTTCCTTCTCCAATGCATGAAAGTGAAAAGTGAAAGTGAAGTCACTCAGTCGTGTCTGACTCTTCGCGACCCCATGGACTGCAGTCTACCAGGCTCCTCCGTCCATGGGATTTTCCAGGCAAGAGTACTGGAGTGGGGTGCCATTGCCTTCTCCGGACTACACCTATGGCTCATTAAAAAATGAACCTTTATCATTTGCTTTTCAGTTAGCACTAGAAGCAGGGCATCCTGAGCCTTAGATGGAGCCAGCTTCTCATGACTCACCTTGTCGATGAAGGTGGCAAATTTGTTGTTGAGAGTTTTGATCTGCTCCCGCTCCTGAGACTTCACGTTCTGTATCTCCGGGTCAACTTTCACATTGAGAGGCTGCAGGAGGCTTTGGTTGATAGACACTTCGTGGATGCCTCCACCAGGGAATCCTCCAGGGCCAGAGCCACCAGGACCCCCAAAGCTACCAGGACCCCCGAAACCTCCAAAGCCACCACCACCTCCAAAGCGGCCTCCACCAAAACTGCCTCCTCCGATGCCAAGGCCGCCTCCAAAGCCACCTCCTCTGCCACCAAATCCTCCATAGGATCCAAAGCTTCCACCTCCTCCAGCCACGCTAATGGAGGTGCTCCTGGACCCTCCAAGGTTAACGAGACTCCGACTGCTGAAGCCACCTCCGCCAAATCCGCCTCCGCCAAAGCCCCTGCCGCCACCGCCATGGCGGCTCAAGCAGGAGGAGCTGGTTCCTAATAGCCGGCTTCGACCGGAGACCACGGCCGAGCCGCTACTGAAGCCCCGGAATCCTCCTCCACGTCCTCCTTTTCCTTGAGACTGGTAGGAGATCTGACAGCTCATGATGCCTTTGCCCGGAGAGGGAAGTTGCAGGTTCCCGAGAGGAGTTCCAGTGGGAGACTCAGTGCTGCTGTTGGAAGACTGTCATGGTCCCCTTTTATACCCGCCAACTAGGTGGTGGTGTGCATGGGTGTGGGCCCACGTATGCAAGGGTTTGGTCTGCCTGGAAGCTACTCCCGGTGAGTGATTATCAAGCTAATAGCCATTTAAAAATCTATTAATCAGCTCCCTCCCAGAACTTGCTTTGACTGCAAACTTCTGTTTATCTGAGCATCTGTCACACCATTCGATTTTTGTAAAATCATCAAAAGAGGAGGTCAGGATGAGTTTCTCAATCTAGAAAAAAAGGGGGGGGGCGCATTCTGCAGAACGCTGCTCCCTGCTCTGGACCAATCCAAGGGAGGCCAGCTGCCCCTAGGGCCTCTGGAGGCGCACCACCCAGTTCCACTGGTGGAAGAGATGACAGGCTTAGAGACTTTGGAGGCTCCTCAATACTAGTCTCAGTGTTCCCCCCTGCTTTTTCTTCTGTGCCAGGAAGAGTCTCAACAAGGGATTTTTCATAGCATGAATGCGATGTGGGGAAACACACAACCTGTCACAGAAAGAAGTTGACCAAGGAGGCTTCAAAAGAGTTGTCAGTTTTCAGGCTTCCCTGGTGGTCCAGTGGTTGAGATTTCACCTTCTAACGCAGGGGGTGAGGGTTCGACCCCTCTTGAGGAGCTGAGATACCACATGCCTCATGGCCAAAAAGGAGAACATAAACAACAGAAGCAATACCGTAACAAATTCAGTAAAGACTTTGAAATTAAAAAAAAAGAGAGAGAGAGAGAGAGAGAGAGAATAAATTAAAAAAAAGTTGTCAGTTTGCAAAATATCTTAACTGTTCCCTTCCCATGCCACACCAGGACTCCACAGTAGCCAGTCACTGAGAAGAGGAGAATTTTCCTTCTTGTAACCAGGTCTTTATAACTATCAACTCCATGATTTTTCTACATGAAAACCCAGAGAATGAGGGGCTTCAGGGAAGTTCCTCTGTCCCTGGGTCTAACTCTAGGTACACAACAAAAGATTGCAATCATAGGCTTTATGCAACTCCAAGATCCAAGTGTACATTGATTCAGCCATTTAATAATCATGTATTACTTGGTCATCATGCTAAGTAGTTTGGAAGCTGGACTCTTCAATGATACCCAGAATGAATATGAATGAATATCAGAAGACCCATCAAGTCACCAAGTACACAGAATCTCTATGCTTAAACTCAGCCAAGGTCCTTCTTTGGTCTTTGTGGCCATGTACCCGGGAGATGCAGTAAGCAGTACTAGAAAGGAACTTAATGTCAAACGTTCTGGATTTGAGTCCCCAGTTTTCCCATTTACTGGCTCTGTGACTTTGCATTAAATGCTAAGGTTCTGTATTCTTACCTATAAAGTGGAAAGTTCATTTGAACTGTTTTGAAAACCATGATACAGGATACAAGTGTTAGGTCTCATTACTATTTTGGGTGACACATAGATACTTTCTTTTCCTTTCACCCTTAGCATCTTATTCTCCCTTCTGACGGCTATGACTGCACCTCCACAACCATGCCACAAGTTATAGATTTCCCTAGGATTTCTCAGATCCTAGGGCAGAGTTAGCATAAAAGAATGTAAAAAACATGCACTTTGAGACTAAGTCCCAGTTTCACTGTATTTGAGTTAAATGACCTTGGATAATTCATAATACTCTTGAAGTCTTGGTTTCTTCATCTATAAAAGTGAGTAAGAAGAACATGGCTATTGTAAAAGCAGAACAAGATAAGCTCATGTGCTATGCGTAGTTCCTAGTTAATAGCAGAAACTTAATAAGTGTTATTTACCTTCTCACACCTTCTCCCCCAAGTCTCCAATCCTGTGTCTCAACTAAGTGGCCAAAGTAGGGAAGAGACAGATGAAACACTGAGCTATTCAGGATATTTGGTTTGCGGTAAGACAACACTGAAATGAGTGAATGAATGTGTCTGCTTGACTTTCTTCCCCTAGTCTGGCTTATATAATCATGCATATAAACCATAGGCTAAAAGCTTTAGCGCGAACCCCAATCCAGTGTCAAATGTTACCTGCAGGTATCTGAATAATGCGCTAATGGTCCGTTGCACCACTGTGACTGTGCCGAGGCCGTGCCAAACCTGGTGGGCTTGGGTGAGGGGAGGTCTTAATCCTCCGAGAAGGAAAGGAACAAACATCTGTGGAGCCTCTACCACGCTCCAGGCTCGTGCCAAGCGCACAGCCCAGCCTCCATGGTGCACTACTCTGCAAACCACCCCGACTGACTCTCCCTCCCATGCTCACCTCAGGGTACCTTCCCTTTCTAGATCTATTTGCGAGGTTTTGAAAGTCAGGTTTAAGAAGGAATTCCTCTTTTCTTGAAACATGAAGGGTAGAATTAATGCAGATTGTATGTTTTAGAACATATTTTATTTCCATTTAAAATTTTACCTTTTATATGATCTGAATATGCTTTTCTAGATAACCTGTTTTGCCTTCTTTAAGGCAGTGAAATCCAAGTTAAGACTCTTGGTTCTGGTTATGATTTTGTGACTGACTTCCATACAGCTCTCAATTTCTTCATCTATAAAATGAGAACATTTATCCTAGACGCCTAATGGGCCAGAACAACACTAACCTCTTGGTATAAAGGGTTTTAAGCTTTGCTATCTCTGACAACAGAACAGAGATCCTGTAAGATAAAGTCCTTCGTCCGGCTCCTCAATTCTTTCAATGAGTTGGCGGCAAGCCCAAGCCTCTAAGTGTTTAGTTTTTCAAAAGCACATCCTTTGGCCAGTGGAGCAGAAAAGCAAACTCAGTGTTAAGCAAAAAAGGGGTTAACTGTTTAGCCAGTGGGAAATTGGTATGGATGCTAACCTCAGATTCTCCCACTGGAACTTAATTTCCCCTTCCCTAAACTCCCATACCTGCCTGTGTCTCTCTCTTACAGTCACATCGCCGTCTTCCTTGGGTTACATTGAGCTGCATCCTTGGGCTTCCAAGGGAAGAATATCACTTCCTTTCCTGCTATTGTGGCCTCAGATGTCCCATGCAGTTCTAGTATTCTAACTGGGAATTTTCTCATTTCCAGCAGATCTATCCCAGCTTTGTTTTCCATAGACTCAACCAATAACTGAGTGAACTCAGCTCCTGTTCATTCATGCTACCTACAAGTCACTGGACGTGTGCCTTGTGGGCTAAAATGCTATCTAGTTAATACTATCACGCCAAAGTGTGTGTCTGTGTGTTCTCACCCATAATATGGCTTCACTCACACAGAAAGAGCCAAAAAAGGGTCTTCATGAAAAATTCATGTTGTCCCCACCCCTTGTTCCAGCTAAGCTATTTTCTAAACTAAGTTCTCCCCCTTCTCTGGCATCAATATTCTTGCTTACCCATTATCCATATAACCACCCTGATATGGAAGGATAAGACAGCCATCAAACTCTCCCTCCCATCCTGGTTAAGATTCCAGAAAATTAGAGTCATCATCATTATGCTACTCACTGCTTCCCCACAGTTCAGAGATTTCCCCAGGTTTCCCCAGATTAAACTGCCCCCCCTTCTTACTCAGCCCCTCACTTTTGGGAAGCTTTCCTACTAATCCTAAATTGCACTGCCGCCATTTGCCTCTACCTGGGAACCTGCCATTTCTTCAGCAGGTCTCTGTGCCACGTGCCCACTGGAAGATGCTTCCATTCGGATGCTTTCAGCCCACACTTTTCCTCCTACTCCCAGCTTCCATCTCAATTTTCCCCATCATTTTAAGCTGCTCCCATCTTTTATCTCTTTCAAGGCTTCTGTGTTGGGTTGACTCAGAATAATACTGGGAGGAAGCAAGTGAAGAAATACTGTCCCCCTTTTAAAAAGTGAGAGAGAAAGAGAAAAGAATGGTGGAGAAAAGGTGGAATTGTAGAAGCCCAAATTCAAGAGACTTTTGCTCTTCAGTCTAGCAACAAAGTTCTTCGAGATGCCTTCAGAAACACTGGGATGCCTTGTTTTGGAAGAAATGGCCAAAGGTCTTGATTCTAGTTGGTACCTTTGCTACAGGGATTTTTATCAAGTGGGGGAAAAAAAGAGGATAACTGTTCAAAGCTCTCTGGACAGCTTTTTACCTTCCCCATCAAAAACCATGAGTCTTCCAAACTCTTCTTTTTTCTTTTTCCAACACTTTATTTGGAAAACTTATCAAGCCTACCTAACATCCACTAGGGGAGCAAATTAACATCCATATTCCATTGTAACATTTGCCATAGCTCTTTATTTATGTAAGTATTAATCTTTTTAATTCTTGAAACTTTTGAGAGTAACTTACTCTCAGATTATGAAATTTTACCTTCAAATATTTCCTCATGCAACCTGAAGAATAACACAGTTTTGCTATATAAGCATAATGCAATGATTGAATTCAGGAAATTTAACAATGGTATGTAATTTTCTGATATATGGTCCATATTCAAAAATTCTCGCCTTATTCCAATTCAGTCCTTTATAGCTTTTTTCCTTTTTAAATCAGGATCCAGTCCACGATCTCACATTCTATCAATTTGTCTAGAGACAAACTCTTCTTTAAAAGCATTTTAAACTCTGAAAATGCAAGTCATCGCTAAAGAAGCAGTGACTGTTTACTGGAGCTAGTACAGTCACTCATGTGAGACGTATTAAGTTAATGACACAAATTATATTTTTATGAGCCTTAGACACACTTAAATTCATGAAGCAAATTATATTTTTATGAGCCATAGCTCACATACTGAACCCATCAGGCATTCAAAGCAGCCTATTTGTCCCTATTAGCAGTACTTTTGGAGAAGGCAATGGCACCCCACTCCAGCACTCTTGCCTGGAGAATCCCATGGACGGAGGAGCCTGGTAGGCTGCCGTCCATGGGGTCGGGAAGAGTAGGACACAACTGAGCGACTTCATTTTCACTTTTCACTTTCATGCATTGGAGAAGGCAATGGCAGCCCACTCCAGTGTTTTTGCCTGGCGAATCCCAGGGACGGGGGAGCCTGGTGGGCTGCCGTCTATGGGGTCGCACAGAGTCAGACACGACTGAAGCGACTTAGCAGCAGAAGCAGCAGTACTTTTATAAGGGAAGCAGTTTAATGAACTGAGAAGACCGTGTTTCGTTGTAAAGATCAGGTCTCTCTGCCAGAAACTATCCATGCGACTTTGACTCGTCACCTCTCTTACCAGACTTTCCTCTTCTCACCTGTGGACTGAGGGGTCTAGANCAGAAGCAGCAGTACTTTTATAAGGGAAGCAGTTTAATGAACTGAGAAGACCGTGTTTCGTTGTAAAGATCAGGTCTCTCTGCCAGAAACTATCCATGCGACTTTGACTCGTCACCTCTCTTACCAGACTTTCCTCTTCTCACCTGTGGACTGAGGGGTCTAGAAACCTACAGGAATGGGAAGAACATCATGTGTGGGGTCAGAGAAGCTGCAGCCAACTGACTCCAGAACTTCGGAGCAGCCCTTCGCCTTTCTAAGTCTTGGTTTTCTTGTCTGTAAAATCAGCGGTCCCTAACATTTTTGACACCAAGGAGCGGCTTTGTGGAAGACAGTTGTTCCATGGATTTGATTCAAGCGCATTGCATTCATTGTGCATTTATTTCTATTGTTATTTATTTATATTAGTATTACATCAGCTCCACCTCAAATCATCAGGCATTAGATCCCAAAGGTTGGGGATCCTTGTGTAAAATGGAGTCACTGGATTATAGACCCCTAAGTGACCCTCCCATTCAGAAGTCAGTTTGTGCTTCAAACCAACATTAACAGGAGGTAAAGCCCTGACTGCTGAAGCCAACTCTGGGGGAACTTGGAAATCAAAATCCACACTCTGCTTTCAATAGTCTTTCTCACAGAGGAACAGGGAGGCAACAGCAGCAGCAAAGCAGATAAAAGACAGCCAGAGAGGAGGAAGAAGGGCAAATATCTATGACTTCAGCTAACAAAGGGGAGTTTTAGCATCAGGAACACCTGCCAGGTTGAGCAACTAGGATCTGAATGGTACAATTTTCTTATGTCTTGATTCTCCACTGTGAGTTCCTTCAGAGTTTATATTCTGTTTTTCAAAGGTACCTAGAAACAAAATTGATTGATAAAGTAATTATCTCTTTGGGCTTCTCCAGCAGCTTGGTGTAAAGAATCCGCTGCAACGCAGGAACCACAGGAGACCCGAGTTTGATTCCTGGGTTGGGAAGATCCCCTGGAGGAGGGCGTGGCAACCCACTCCAATATTCTTGTTGGGAAAAATCCCATGGACGGAGGAGCCTGGGGGGCTATAGTCCATGAGGTCACCAAGAGTCAGACACAACTAAAGCGGCAGAACAAGCGTATCTCTTTGAAATAACATTTCACTAAGGCATAATCTATTAGGTATAAAATAAGCTACAGGGATGTGGGGAACATAGCCAATATTTTATCATAACTATAAATTCAATATAACCTTTAAAAGTTGTGAATCACTGTATTATACACCTATAACATATAATATTGCACAGCAACTATGCTTCCATAAGAAATAAAAACACTACTGATAGTTCATTTTAAAGAAGGAAACAAATAGCATTTCACCACCTCCAAATTCTGACTCTAGCAGCTAAAATTCCAGTCTACTGCTTCTCCTTTTGTTCTTTCTCTCTCCTTGGTGTCAGAGCTCACTAGCAGATGCAGGAGCAGGTGGAGAACTCGACCTCTTTTTCTAGGACTCCACATTAGCCATAAAACTTCTTCTTAAAGACTTCGAGAAAAATATAATTAATTAATTTAAAAATGTTTTAGATTCTGAGAAAAGTCTGTCTGAGATTTGGAGTTCCCGAGATGTAAAATCTCCAGAATCTTTCTCTTTGGGGGGAGGTAAGTACATCATGAGAAACGCTGGGCTGGAAGAAGCACAAGCTGCAGTCAAGATTGCTGGGACAAATATCAGTAATCTCAGATATACAGATGACACCACCCTCATGGCAGAAAGTGAAGAGGAACTAAATAGCCTCTTGATGAAAGTAAAAGAGGAGAGTGAAAAAGTTGGCNGAGGAGAAGGGGATGACCGAGGATGAGATGGCTGGATGGCATCACCGACTCGATGGACGTGAGTTTGAGTGAACTCGAGGAGTTGGTGATGGATGGGGAGGCCTGGCGTGCTGCGATTCATGGGGTCGCAAAGAGTCAGACACGACTGAGTGACTGAACTGAACTGAAGACTGTCTTTGCTCTTTCTGGCACTTCCCTGACACCTGATTGTCTAGGTTTTCATCTTTGGAGTGAGGGTGGATTGGGGGAGAGTCTGTACGGAGCCCACTTTCCCCATCAGCCCTCCACATAAGCACCTCAACTGACTCTTAAACACTGAAGTGTAAGATGCTGAGGGTTTCCTGGGCTCCATTTTCCAGGGTGGGCCCCACACAGCCACACGCTCAGTTCCGGGCCCACCCTCTGAGGCCTGTTACTGTAGCCACAGCATGGGTTCACTGTCCATACATTGGGCTCCCCCAGAGGCCCAGGACAGTGTCTGTACTTCGCTCTGTACATTTAACTCGATGCCATTCACTCTGAAACAGAAATACATTTCTTTGGTAAGAAGAAGAGATGATGTGCGGATACTAAGTTGCTTTAGTCATGTCCAACTCGGTGTGACCCCACGGACTGTAGCCCACCAGGCTCCTCTGTCCATGGGATTCTCCCAGAAAGAGTACTGCAGTGAGTTGCCGTGCCCTCCTCCAAGGGATCTTCCCAACTCAGAGACAGAATCCACGCCATTCACTCTGAAACAGAAATAATGTTTCTCTGGTAAGAAAAAGAGATGACAGTGTCAGACTTTTGTGCTGGGATATTGAGGAAGTGTTGTCTAGGCAAGTCCCTGGAGGCGCATCATTGCCAACATTTTCCCTTGCCCTGTTCTGTGCAGACACTGAGCAATCACAAGTCCTCCCGTCCATGGGCAGCAAAGAGGAGTGGCAAGTGTGGCCAAGCGAGTCTCCTTGGAGGCCCCTTCCTCTTGGGCAGTAGATGCAGCATCCGGAGTTACAGGCCCTTGGAGGGGACAGGAGTAGTTGGTCACTTCATTTGGCCTCCTTGGCAGGATCTTAAATATCTCCCATCCCACAGCACTTTGTCCTTCCTGGGATATTGTTTACACTCCTGGTCTCCAATCTGCTAACAGTTCTATGCGATGAGAATTATTACAGATGGGGAAACAAGGGCATGGGGGGGGGGGTCTGCTGTAATGACACACACCTTGTGCCCAGGACACGTTTAGTTTCGTTCATCACTGGGATCCCAGCATTTCTCCAGATACCAAAGGCTCCGTGTCAATGCCCCTCCTCCTGCTCATGTCAGGTTCCCCTTCACTGGGAAGCTTTTGCTGATCCATCCCGGGGGTGCTACTCCCCCTAATGCTGTGCCCCTTCAGTCTGTCATGCCTGTGCCCTATTTCCCCATATCCAACTGGTTTCTTAGATCACCGTCCCAAGTGCTCAAGCCACGTTTGTGGGTCTTCAGCCCACAAGCTGGGATATTAAACCCGAGCCCATGGAGCTGTCCATGGCTGGGCTCCGGACAGTTCTGGCAGAACTGGCTGCTTGCCTGGGACTGTGAAATTTCACTGAGGAGACAGAGCACAGACATAGAGAGCTCTCCCAGATTCTCATCAGGGCCCATGACCCAAATATCTCACGCTTCACTATCCTGAACTGATCTTGCCTCCATGTATCATGAACCAGCCCCAGGCCTGACTCCCAGAACCGGCTTAGGCACACTGTTGCCTCAAATGTGCTGACTCATCTCTCTCAGGCCACTGCTTCCCAACTGTGGATGGAGGCCACGGGAAGAGGACTTTGCTGCGTCGGGATGCTCAGGGTTTCTGCTCACACCCAAGAGGGTGGAGATGCTGGGCAGGGAGCACAGAGGAGGGGAGGGCTGCTATGGGTGTAGGCAGTCAGGGAGAGAGGGAGTATGATAGATCATCAGAGTGTGAGAAAGAGGGGTGGTCCCCTGTCCCCTCTCATGTTCCAGGAAGTCTATATGTCACCAGCTAGAAAGGACAGAATGGCTTGGCATCCTTCCCCTCTATACAATGTGTGGATTCAGCTCACAGCCCCCTTCACACATCATTGCAAGAGACAGCAGGGAGCTGCCAAGGTCTCTGTAGGAACAAGTTTCAGGGGCCCTCCTGTTTCTCTCTTTGAGTGCAGAGGCTCAGGGGGACTCAGCATTGAGTCCGAGGGGCGTTCACTCCTGCCTGGTCCCTGGGAGCCCTGCTCCGGGGGCCATGGGAAGTGAGGAGTGAATCAAAGATGCCTTTTGGGAAGTTGTTGCCAGCACAGTACTGGAGTCACCAAACTCCCTAGTGTTGGTCTTAGCAGTGGTGGGAAAGCTGGGAGCTAGAGAGTGTCCTAGAGGCTGGAGGGTCCTCCAGGGGCAGACACTGGGGTGGGCCTGAAGCCCCTGGGAGGAGCAGCACGGAGCAGTAGAGAAGTAGGGGATAAGTAGCCTGTCCTGCTTTTGATCTCAGTGTTGTTGAAGCAGAACCAGGCTGTCTGCACAGTGTTTTAACAGTTTCCACACGGTTAGGGGTTGATCTCTTCCTCGCCAGCCATCCTCCTTCTGTATTTCCCACCTCCACTTCCCTTCTGCCCAGATCAGCAGCTGGGAGATGGAGCTTAGCTGGATCCCAGGGTTATTCTGTGCCTTCCTGATCCTTGTTCCTGCAGGAGGTTCCTTCAGTCCCTCCCCTCCACAAGACCCTGGTGCATCTCTGGTGTCCTAACCTTTGTGGCTTCCCCAGCAACAACTTGAAGACTTGTTCCAGTGGGCTGGTTGCTGAGATGATCCTAGAAAAGCAAACTGTGCCTTTGCCCTAAAGCTCAAACAACCATCTGACCAAGGACTGAGCGAGTCTACACCAGTTTCGCCTGAGAGCCAGAGGAAGGAATAACATAGGGCAGTCGAAGAGGGGAGGTCTAGGTTACCCTGATGATGAGGCTGGTGGGAGACGCCAGGTAAGGGTTCCTCATTGGTGTTTAAGCAGCAGCACTCAGCTCTATCTGGCCTTGAGAGGAGCACTTCCCCAGTGTGGGGCAGACCAGGGCCCTCAAAGGAGAGAGGAGGGCTCCTCATTATCTTCTGTGCAGATCCTGGTGGGAAAGTGTGAAAAGGGAGCTCCTGAGGCTGGGCCGAGGCTGGGCCACCTTGTTCTCACCAGGTGGTCGAAACACGGGCTTCCAGACTGGGTCTGTGGGGTCTCTTCCTGTCTCTCAGATCTTCTCCTTGACTTCTGTCTCAGCATGAAAGTGACCACATGGTCCCAAGAGAAAAGAATTCCCCTCCACTGAGGGGGAGGAAAGCTCTAATGCTAAAGCACCCTTGAAGGTGACTCTGTGTGCTGGGTGAGGAAATGGATTTGTTTCCCACACCTGGGTTGAATCCCAACCCCAATGCCTATTAGTTTCTTGACCTTAGAAGGATTACCTATCTGTTCATGGCCTCTAGTTCCTCATCTGTGCAATGGGCATAATAGTACTATTTACTTCAAATAGTTGATATAAAAGTAAATAAAATAATTGGGATGAAATAGTAAAATAAATTAAATAACACATGTAGCACTTAGCACAATTTCCAGCAGAAAGCAAATGTTTCTACTTTCTTACTGTCTATCTGTTCAGTTCAGTCGCTCAGTCGTGTCTGACTCTTTGCGACCCCATGAGTCGCAGCACACCAGGCCTCCTCGTCCATCACTAACTCCCAGAGTTCACTCAGACTCACGTCCATCGAGTCAATGATGCCATCCAGCCATCTCATCCTCGTCGTCCCCTTCTCCTCCTGCCCCTAATCCCTCCCAGCATCAGAGTCTTTTCCAGTGAGTCAACTCTTCACATGAGGTGGCCAAAGTACTGGAGTTTCAGCTTTAGCATCATTCCGTCCAAAGAAATCCCAGGGCCGATCTCCTTCAGAATGGACTGGTTGGATCTCCTTGCAGTCCAAGGGACTCTCAAGAGTTTTCTCCAATGTCACAGTTCAAAAGCATCAATTCTTCGGCACTCAGCTTTCTTCACAGTCCAATTCTCACATCCATACATGACCACAGGAAAAATCATAGCCTTGACTAGACGGACCTTAGTCGGCAAAGTAATATTTCTGCTTTTGAATATGCTATCTAGGTTGGTCATAACTTTCCTTCCAAAGAGTAAGCATCTTTTAATTTCATGGCTGCAATCACCATCTGCGGTGATTTTGGAGCCTCCAAAAATAAAGTCTAACACTGTTTCCACTGTTTCCCCATCTATTTGCCATGAAGTGATGGGACCGGATGCCATGATCTTTGTTTTCTAAATGTTGAGCTTTAAACCAACTTTTTCACTCTCCACTTTCACTTTCATCATAGGAGTGGCTAAAAATGGCTAGAAATTCCAACACTGTAGTAATAAAATAGAAATGCTACTTTGTAGGCTGCATCTTGCCACCTGACCGTGCAGGCCTACCTGTCTCACAAGCCCACCTCCCAAGCCCTACTCCCTGGAAGTCCCAGTTGGTAGTCAGCTCAGTCCTGCCTGGGTGTTAACCTGCCACTCACTGCAGAGCTAACGGTAATGGTGCTAAGACATAATCCTTCCCTCCAATAGATGAGTGTATCTTTTATATAATCCTGTTGGGGGATTTTTGATTTTTTGGATTTTTTTTTGGCTTCGCCATGTGATATGTGGAACTGCCCTGACCAGGGATCAAACCCCTGCCCCCTGCAGTGGAAATGCAGAGTGTTAACCACTAGACCACTAGGGAAGTGCGAATGAGTCTTTCTTTTAAAAGAAGGACTCTTGAGTGCATCAAGAAGTAAAGAATGAAGCTATAGAGAAGAATGAGAGGCAGGGCTGCACTCGTCCCCAGGGGAGCTGCCCCTCCCAGGTCCCCCAGCTGCACCTTCGCTTATGCCCCACCCCCACTCCAGCCCCTTCTCCAGAAAGAACAACAGTGGAAGGGATATCAGAGCACCCTCGCAGATGGCACTTCATCGTGACCATTTCCAGCCACCCATTTCACACATGAGCACCTGAGCCTCTGCGAGATCGCTGAGATCTGCCTGTGGTCACAAGACGAGTCACATGGCAGACCCAGAACTGGCACCAGCACCTTCAGGTTCCACAGCCTCCTGAGAGCCCCACTTCTGCCCACTCCACCCTCTTCTGCCTGATCTCCGCTCCCCCCACGGAGCTTTCGTGATGCTGCTCTGCCCCCCTGAAAGGCCCTCCAGCCCATTCTGGTGTCTATATTACTAACAGCTTAGAAGCATGTCAGAGACCACCTGATGGTAACTTGCTTCCTTTTTAAGATGAAGAAACTGAGTTCAGTGACTCGTCAAGGCCACATGGCTAAGGAGTGCCAGAGCCACCTCTGCCACCCAGCCACCCTACCCCTGACAGCATGGGAGTTCAGAGCCAGAAATGTCGCCAGAAAGACCGACAGCAGGGGCTTAATGAAGAGCCCCACCCCAAAAACTGTTACCCACAATGACAAAAAATAAGAAATAAACAAGAGCAGTGTCCTTCCTAAGCTGCTAAATCTTCCACTGCCAAGATTCCCACAGGATGTCAAGGCCTCAAACTGACTGCTCCTTCTACTCATTTGTCTGTGGGTGGTCAGGAAAGGGGCTAATGGTTTGCGTCCAGAGTCAAGATAATCCAACCCTTGCTCCATCAGACCCTCAATAACCACAGGCTGGTAATTGTCCCACTGTGGTGTGGACTGGCTTCTCCCCCTGGTCCTGCCAGGCGCACCCCTCTCCACGGTGGCACGTGGCAAGTCACAAGTGACAAGGAGGTAGCAGAAGCTCCTGCCACACTCCCTTGTCTCAAAGCCTCACCATGGCAACGTGTTTACGCACCATAAGGCCAAGAGAGATCACTGAAGAGAAGGCAGCCAAAAACAGGGCACTCCCCTGGAGCCCAGAGGGGTTGCTCTAATCCCAAACACACCTTTGCAGTTAGCAGAGCGTGAGTGGAGACACACAAATGTTAACCTGTTGATCGGAGTGATTTCAACTGCAGGACCGTCTCCTGCTTCCTTCAGGGACATAGAGTTGGTGCACTATGTCTCCTTTCCACTTGCCCAGAACGTTCTTCCAGCTCCACTAGGTGTAGAACAAAAGGAAATCAACTGTGCTGACAACAGGAGAAATTAAAGCTGACACCAAAAGGGACTAATCAACAGCCTCATTGCATACAGAGCAGAGAGGAGGAGAGCAGGAATGTACAGGTTGTTGGATCCAGAAAGCTAAACCAGGGAGCTGCCCCTGCCCTTGACACACCCCTCTCACCTTCCAATAGTTGAGGTTAATTAGGGACCTATAACTTAGAGGATGGGGCAAGAACTGCCTCACCTCAATCCTTGTCTCATGCACACCCTGTCATGAACAAGCCAGGGTCAAGGACTGAACTTCAGTGTCTTCTTAACTGAACAAAGATGTTCTCCAGATCACCTGTCAGGTCAGCTCAGACCAAGACCAAACTTTTATACTTTTTAAACAGTTGGTCAAAATATTTCAAAAGCTGACTCCGAAACTTAGGGAAGAAAAAGAAAGGAGAATGAATATGGAGTCTTTGGGAAGGTGATGGGGAAACAAGGAATGAGTCTCAAGGTTGGAAGTGGTTCCAACCAGAGTTTGACTCTTCTGAAGCACGCCTGCCTGGAGAAAGGCCAGTCTACTCAAGTATGTCCATTGGAGGTTAACTCATCATCACAGGACAGCCCCTACCACCATCAGACAACTGGATCTCACTGAATGTCCTTCAGAGTGACTTTTATCACTTCCAAGCAAGAACAGCCTTGACCTTCTACTCTGCAAGAGTAGTGTGGTCCATCTTCAGTGAGAGTGACCTTCACACACACACCTTCCGTCACCTTTGATTAAGTCTCTTCTCTGCCCCTGTTCTTGCCCCTGAGCTCACACTAGCTCTTCAGTGGGTCATTTGGACTTTCCAAATGCTCATGACTGAACTCAATACCCAAGTTCAGTCACTCAGAAATGTCCAACTCTTTGTGATCCCATGAATTGCGGCACGCCAGGCTTCCCTGTCCATCATCAACACCCAGAGCTTGCTCAAACTCATGCCCATTTAGTTGGTGATGCCATCCAACCACTTCACCATCTGTTGTCCCCTTCTCCTCCTGCCTTCAATCTTTCCCAGCATCAGGGTCTTTTTTAAAGGGAGAGAACTTCCTCCCACCAGAGATCTCTGTACCAAAAAGGGTTTAGCTACTTCTTTATGTCTTTACAACCAATAGAATAGAAACAAGAAAAAAATCTTTCTATTATTTTTGTTCTGTTATTATTCCCAGGAAGCTTTCTGAAACACTCAAATTACGTACTCTTTACTCCCACTGCCCCTAGGAGCTGCTGCTTTGGGGTAAGCAGCACAGGTTCCAGGAGAAGGCAATGGCACCCCACTCCAGTACTCTTGCCTGGAAAATCTCATGGATGGAGGAGCCTGGTAGGCTGCAGTCCGTGGGGTCTCTAGGAGTTGGACACAACTGAGCAACTTCACTTTCACTTTTCACTTTCATGCATTGGAGAAGGAAATGGCAACCCACTCCAGTATCCTTGCCTGGAGAATCCCAGGGACGGGTGAGCCTGGTGGGCTGCCGTCTATGGGGTCACACAGAGTTGGACACGACTGAAGTGACTTAGCAGCAGCAGCAGTAGCAGCACAGGTTCCAGCACTGTGTGTAAAGGAGCCTTCGTACCAGCAGAGGACACTCCAGACTGTCAGGACAGAACTAACAGAGTCTATTGACAAATTGGAAACAGGGCGTGAGCACCAGGGAGGGATGGGATAACTTTAGGTGAACCTGGGAAGGTCACAAGTTAACTGAGATGGCGCCATTTCTCTGATAATGGGCTGGCAGGGAGTGCCGCTTTCCCTGCAGCAGATATGGGAGGGGCAAACACAGTGACACATAGCATCCTAGGGCAGCTTCTGCATCCATCCTTCCAAGGAACAACCAAAAATTGCCAGCATCACCCAAATGTCTCTCAGGCATCTTTACTCTCCCTCAAGGAAGCAACTTTATAGACCTCTCCTCTGACCTCCAACTGTAGTCAGCCTGTCAGCCATGCCCTCTTCACAAGGACAGGGGCTTGGAGTGCCCCCTTCATGCCTTGGTGGTAGTGGTGTAATCACTAAGTCATGTCCAACTCTTGTGACCCCATAGACTGTAGCCCGCCAGGCTCCTCTGTCCATGGGATTCTCCAGGCAAGAATACTGGAGTAGGTTGCCATTTCCTTCTCCAGGGCATCTTCTTGACCCAGAAATCAAACCCAGGTCTCCTGCACTGCAGGTAGACTCTTTACCAACTGAGCTACAAGGGAAGCCCTGCCCAAATCCTGTCCATATTTCTAAGGTCCCCTCAACTTGTGGCTTCCTCAGAAACTTTCCTCTCACACTTGACTCTTCTTCCTAAAACGTGTTTGTCGTGGTTTCCATGACACCATGCTCTCTTGCTTCTCCCATCACAATGACTGCTCCTTTACGCTCTTTTCTGATTTCTCCTTACTCTGGTCCTTAAGCAGAGTGGTCTTGGAATTCTGTTCTTGAATCTTCTCTCTCGCTCTCAAGAGAATAAATTTTTTTAATATCAAATGAAATAGAAATTAATAATAGAAAAAAAACAGTTACACAATTCAAGGGTCTATAGAAGATATTCTGAGATGGAGATAAGGCCTTTCCACAATCCCTCCTCCTCAACACGCAGAGAGAGAAAGAGAGGGAGAGAGAGTACAGTTGAAAATATGTGCCTCATATTTGCCCCTGGATACTCTAAGAACATTCTCATTCCCAAAATGCCTTAAAGTAGCAGTATGAGCATAGGGATCCTTTGGAAATCTGTGGAGAGTTTTTTGCTTGTCACTAGGATATGGGGAGGGGGCATTCAGTGATTTGATGAGTATGGCCCAGCATGATCCTATGCTGGGCCTCCTGAACAGCTTCTGAATGCTCCACCTTTTATAATGGTTCAGTTCAGAACCCAACCCATGTCACGGATGCAGACACAGTGCCTCTGCTCCATTTGCAGACCCACTGAGTTGTTGAGGAATGCTGCTACTGCGTAGATCAAGAGAAGTCTGTATTTTCCCCTCATTAGGAAACTTATGGGAGTTTTCACCTTTTTTGGAATACTGTGTCATCAATGGTATTTAGATTGTACATGCAGCACGCCTGCATTTGTAGCTGGTTGAACACATGGTGATTCTACCCGTCAATACAAACATCTTATGCTTCCTTACATTTCCTAACAGAGCCCTGCCTGAGAATATACAAAGTGAAGTATATAGGGTATTACTACCAGGTTTGTTTGTTTGTTTTTCAATTTGTGTCTCCTTTATATTGCAGTTAAAACATTGTGTTGATTTGTTTTAATTGTGTACAATTGTAAGATATACCATCCAAGTTTTTCTTAGCACAGTAAAAGGGTGCTATTTTATTTCTGTTATAAAAACAGAGGGCAATGAGACTGATATCCTTAGGAGAGCCGCTCTAAACAAAGAATATTCTTTTTCAAAATAAACTTTCAGCAATGTCACAAAGTTCCTGTTAAGATTTCCATGCATGTTTTCGATAGAACAGGGCATAGAACTATGAGACTTCCCCTTAGTTCCTCCAAGGGACTGACAGAAGATCCCCCATTTCAGTTAAGACTGTTCTGGAAAATTATGGTTTCTAAAATTTAATGCAAAACCATGGGTTCTAGTTCAAGGCCACCTTTTGGGATTCTCTGTTCCAAGCCCTAATGAACAGCCCCTTGTGAAGGTTAGTGGAACCCCCCCCCCCCAATGGAAGGAGTAAGGGTGGCAGAATTGAGCTAAGCTTAACTAGGATCTGAGAAGCAGAGGCTGTAGGATTGTTGCTGGATTCTAGTGTTTTCCCAGGGATCTTAGACAGTTGTCTTAGGCCTAGGAGTATGGGAGAGGAAGGAGTTACTGTGTGAGGAGGAAAGGAGGAGGAAAGTCCTTTCTTCTCTAGAGTTAGATGACTCTCAGAACTCTTTGGAGAGGTGGCTGTATAACAGCCACACAGTTATGGAAAGAAACTTGGACCAGTCATGGAAGGAAGTCTCCATCCACTGACCTAAATCCTGCAACATTGTCACCATTCAAGGAAGAATAATAGCCCAAGGGAAGCCCCAAGGCTCCATCAGCCAATGGGCAGAGGGAAGGACTCTGTTCTTCCAGCTGAAACACTAGGAGCCAAGATACATGTATCCAGACCCAGGGAGAGGAGGTGTGTGCAGATATCTCTAGGTAAGGGCAAAATGCTGAAACTGGGTCATAAGATGTGGCATATGAACAGATTCCACAGGACATATGAGAAAGGAGGATAAATACATATGTACATTTTTGCCTGTGTGTGCATGGATACCCAAGGAACTAAGGTTGCCACATAGAAAAGGATCTTGGTGATGGAAGATAGAAGACTTTTTGTCACACGGTTGTATTAGTGGGTTTCCCTCCTGAATATTATTACTTGAATTAGCTGCAAGCATCAAATCCACACTGGACCTACCCAGGGATGAAATGAGTTTAAGATTTTGAGACGTTATCACTAAGACCAGGGGACCTCAGTATCTTGGCTGAATAACTCTGAGGAATTGTGATTGGTTTTGTGGTCTTTAAGTTTTCTCCATTTTAGCCCATTTCTCCCATGCGTTTTTGGCTTTCCTGCACCACCCTTATGGCAGAAAGTGAAGAGGAACTAAAAAGCCTCTTGATGAAAGTGAAAGAGGAGAGTGAAAAAGTTGGCTTAAAGTTCAACATTCAGAAAACTAAGATCATGGCATCCGGTCCCATCACTTCATGCAAAATAGATGGAGAAACAGTGGGAACAGTGGCTGACTTTATTTTTCAGGGCTCCAAAATCACTGCAGATGGTGACTGCAGCCATGAAATTAAAAGACGCTTACTCCTTAGAAGGAAAGTTATGACCAACCTAGATTGCATGTTGAAAAGCAGAGATATTACTTTGCCAACTAAGGTCCGTCTAGTCAAGGCTATGGTTTTTCCTGTGGTCATGTATGGATGTGAGAATTGGACTGTGAAGAAGGCCCATGGCCGAAGAATTGATGCTTTTGAACTGTGGTGTTGGAGAAGACTCTTGAGAGTCCCTTGGACTGCAAGGAGATCCAACCAGTCCATTCTGAAGGAGATCGGCCCTGGGATTTCTTTGGAGGGAATGATGCTAAAGCTGAAACTTTGGCCACCTAATGCGAAGAGTTGACTTATTGGAAAAGACTCTGATGCTGGGAGGGATTGGGGGCAGGAGGAGAAGGGGACGACCGAGGATGAGGTGGCTGGATGGCATCACGGACTCGATGGGCGTGAGTCTGAGTGAACTCCTGGAGTTGGTGATGGACAGGGAGGCCTGGCGTGCTGCGATTCATGGGGTCGCAAAGAGTCGGACACGACTGAGTGAACTGGACTGAACTGGAAGTTCTCTGCAGTTCTCACTCTATTCCTTCTTCTGAGTTATCTGATGGTTTACTCTAACTTTCAAATTTTGATGACTTCAGTTTATACCCCTAGTCCCAATAATTACATGGGTAGAGTGGAGACACCTCAAAAGCAGTAACTCAGCATTTCTCCCCACCTGCCGTCTTGCTGTATTCTCTGTTATTATCCAAACCAGGAAAATGGAACCACCCTCTACTCCTCCCTTTGCCTCACCCACCTCCCCAACCCATATCCAATCCATCACTAAGCCCTGATGATTCAATTCCTAACCACCTCTGGAATGCAGATCCTCATCCTCATTTCTGGCCACTCTGCCACCTCTAAGGATTTGAGCTGAGATGCAAGCCTTGATTGTCTTTTGCCTGCACATTTGGGATAATCCTCTAGCAAGTCTTCCTACCTTCAATATGGGCCCCTCCAATTGGGTCTGTGGAGAAGGAAATGGCAACCCACTGCAGTATTCTTGCCTGGAGAATTCTATGGATAGAGGAGTCTGAAGGCTATAATCGATGGGTTTGCAGAGAATCGGACNTTTTTTTTTTTTTTTGACTGCAGCTTTTCTGACCACAGCCTTACATACCCCAGGAAGCAGCTTTCCAAAAGGGGCATTTTTCCACATGCTACCATTGTCCATCTGAAAAGAAATTATCATTAGATAGAACATCTGTGCTGTCCATATCCAGATTTCCCTCCTTGTTTGCCAAATGTCTTTTGTAGTGAATATTTTACCCAGTCTAGGTCTACATGTTTTTGCTGTGCTGTGTCTCTTTCATCTCCCCTAACCTAGACTCTCTTCACTGGTTTTGATTCCTTTGAAGCCTCCAGGCCCTTGTTCTGTAGAACATCAGCGTTCTGGATTTACTTTATGATCTCCTGGTAATTAGGTTCAGGCCATATATTTCGAACTGTGGTGCTGGAGAAGACTCTTAAGAGTCCCCTGGGTAGCAAGGAGATCAAACCAGTCAATCCTAAAGGAAATCAACCGTGAATATTCTTTGGAAGGACTGATGCTGAAGCTGAAGCTCCAGTACTTTGGCCACCTGATGTGAAGAGTTGACTCAATGGAAAAGACCCTGATGCTGGGAAAGATTAAGGGCAGGAGGGGAAAGGAGCAACAGAAGATGAGATGATTGGATGGCATCACTGACTCAATGGACATAAGTTTGAGCAAACTTCGGGAGATAGTAAAGGACAGGGAAGCTTGGTGTGCTGCAATCCCTGGGGTCACAAAGAGTTGAACATGACTTAGTGACTGAACAACAACATAAATTTCCCTTATGAGTGCTGCACAGGGTATGTGGGAGGTAAAGGAGGTGTGATGCTTGGCCACTCAGCTGCCCTCCATGCCAGCCTTGACCCCCAGCCCTCTCCATTGCAAGCGTGCATTTCCCCGTGATAACGAGTGCCTAAGCTGTGGGTGACACGTGAGGCTGTGTGGATATTCTGTCTACCGAATAACTTTTGAAAGCAAATCTGAGCATGGGACTCCCCGCTTAAATGATGTCAGTGATGTTCCTTCAGAATATATCCAGTCTGCCTGCTTCTTGCTACCTGCACATGCCCGTCCTGGTCCAGGCCACCATCACCTAGCATCTAGGTTGCTGCAGTAGATTCCTGACCGTTCCGATTCCATGTCTCTACCCCCCAGTTCGCAGCACAGCAGTTTCAGAGGAACCGATTTAAAAATCAAAGTCAGATCAGATCACTCCTCTGCAAGCTTGGAGTGCCTTTCACCCACTCAGAGCAAAAGTCAGAGTCCTCTCAACAGCTTCAAAGGTTCCGCCTGCTCTGCAGCCCACACCCCTGCCCTGTCCCCTCCTCCCCTCCGCTCTCCCCACCATCGAGCGGGAGCAGCTATTCTCTGAACACATGGGCACATTCCAAGGTCTTGGTAGCTGCTTGAATGTTCACCTGTGTATCCGTGTAGATGGTAGAGAGTCCCCTACCCCTTCACGACTTCACTGCAATATCACTCTCCCTGGCTGTGGTATTGAAAATGCCAGCCCCCTCCATCAGCCTTCCTGGCCTCCTCTCCTGTTTCTGCCTTCATAGCCCTCGTAACCAAGACATACCATATACGTTTTAATTTATTTATTTCTCCCCACCTGGAACGTGAGCTCCCCCATAACTGTGACTTGTGTTTGTTTGGTTAACTGCTAGCTGGGCCCAACTCCCCATCCCGCACCCCATTCCTTTTTTTTTTTTTGATGTGGAGCATTTTTAAAGTCTTTATTAAATTTGTTACAGTATTGCTTCTGTCTTATGTTTTGGTTTTTTTGGCCAAGAGGCATATGGGATCTTAGCTCCTCAACCAGGGCTCGGGCCCACACCCCCACACCCCCTGCACTGGAAGGTGAAGTCTTAACCACTGGACCACCAGGGAAGCCCTCCACACCCTGTTCTTAGCTGCTCCCAAAGTGTGCTCCAGGAATCCTTGGTGGGTGGAGCCTTTTCAGGGCATCTGTGAAGTCAAAATCATTTTCTTGGTAATACTAGGATGCTATCTGCTTTCCTGCTGTCATCCTCTCAGGATTGCCCGGGGGAATTTCAAGGACGTATGATGGTGATGTGGCAGCAAATTGAATGAGGAGCAGCTTCAGGAATCTACCAGCTCATCTCATCAGCCAGATAGTTACATTTGCAAAAATGTAAAGCCCACACCACCTTCCTCTCGCAATTTTTGGGGAAAATTTTTAACAAAAAATATGCTATTTATGTTAACATGTAAATCTATTATTGTTATTTCTAAATTCATTTCAGTTCAGTCACTCAGTTGTGTCCGACTCTGTGATCCCATGAACCAGAGCACGCCAGGCCTCCCTGTCCATCACCAACTCCCGAGTTCATCCAAACTCACATCTATTGAGTCGGTGATGCCATCCAGCCATCTCATCCTCTGTCGTCCCCTTTTCCTCCTGCCCCCAATCCCTCCCAGCATCAGAGTCTTTTCCAATGAGTCAACTGTTTGCATGAGGTGGCCAGAGTATTGGAGTTTCAGCTTTAGGATCAGTCCTTCCAAAGAACACCCAGGACTGATCTCCTTTAGAATGGACTGGTTGGATCTCCTTGCAGTCCAAGGGATTCTCAAGAGTCTTCTCCAACACCACAGTTCAAAAGCATCAACTCTTCAGCGCTCAGCTTTCTTCACAGTCCAACTCTCATTTCCATACATGACTACTGGAAAAACCATAGCCTTGACTAGACGGACCTTTGTTGGCAAAGTAATGTCTCTGCTTTTGAATATACTATCTAGGTTGGTCATAACTTTCCTTCCAAGGAGTAAGGGTCTTTTAATTTCATGGCTGCAATAAATATTTAACATAGGTCTTTTAATTTCTTATATAGTAAATAATCAATAGATATAATCCCCCAAAACAAAAACTCTAGGGTCCTCAGAAGTTGTTAAGAGTAAACATGAATCCTGAGACCAAAAGCTTGCAGAATCACCGGCTTACACAAGCTCTCAGTAAAGGTCAAAGAAATGAATGAACATTTTGGTTTGGCTGAGAGACTTTGCCATGGAGGTCTGACCTCTGAGCTCTTCCCTGGCCTCCTCCACCCCCTGTCTGCCTCTTCTCAGTTCTAACTATGCTGACCTGCTTTCCTCCTGGCACCTTCATGGGCATCTAAAATTCCTTGTCCATTTCAGAAATTCTTGCTTGTCCATTACATTCATCAAATGGAACTCAGTTCGAACTCACCTCTCCCAGGACACCTTCCTTGATCTCACTGGTATTGCCCGTGATTTAGTGTCCCCTCTTCCTGGTGGGCTCCTGTCTCTGGGGTCGCACAGAGTCGGACACGACTGAAGTAACTTAGCATCTTAGCTAGCTCTTCTGCACACTCAGTTACCTCTACCTTAGTGTTCCCCATTTCTGTTGCATTTGTTGGTATACAGATATGTCTTACCAGACTGAGCTTCTTGAGGGCAGAAACTAGATCTTACCTTTTGTGTCCAGTGCCTGGTACATACTAGGCACTTTCTAAAATATGTGTTGAATCAGTGAGTGATGCCTTGGAATTCAGAATAGGGACTCCCTTTCTTCTGATTCACCCTTGGACCAAAGTGCCTCTAAAGGGGGCATGGTTTCTGGCATCTGATTTGAGTCTTGAAATGTCAGGGTGACAACAGTGCTTCATCTTCACTCAGAAGTGACATTTACTGAGCACCTACTGGATGCTGGGAACTTTTGCATGGTATCTCATTTTGGGGGCACTGTGGTTCAGTAGGCCATTGTGAACTGGCTTGGGCTCTAATCACTTTTCATATGGCTTCTGTGGGGATAACATGGTCTGGGAGCTAAGCTGAACTTCCTGTGGACTTCTGGGACTAATGCACTTGAATTACATATGCAGACTGTGAGGTTGCTGAAGTCAAAGATGGTGTGGTAGGTGTGTTGCTGGGTCCTGCTACCACGCTCTGTATGCGGTAGGTAGTAGCTGGAACAATTTGTTCAATGGGCATAGTTAGTACTGGAAATAACAGTACAATGAGGGCTTCCCATTGGTGGTTTCATAGGTGATCATAAGTGGAGAGAGATCTCTATAGCTGGAGTGATCCAGGAAGTCTTCCCAGGAGAGGAGTCTTTGAGCTAAACTTTGGAGGGTGGGTGTTAGCCCCTTTCATTTTTGTTATTTCCAAAAACAGCTGGTGTCCTTTCTGTGGTAGCCTGTGGGAGGCAGTGCCGGAGTCGTATGCCTTGATCAGGCTGGAGTGGGAAGGATATCTCTGTTCCCTGTAGGACCTACTCATGCAGAAGTGTGGCATCTCCTGGCCAGGTGGGAAAGCAAGGGCGGATCCATGGAGAAGGACTCAGTATTGGAAAAGGCTTTGGACCACCGTGGCCTGCCGATGGCTGGGGTTCTTGCGAGGGCTATCTGGGCATGGGTTTCCATGGCTTCCTGGAGGGATGAAGGGATCCTAGGGCTTGTGGCCAAACATCTTCCTTTTTGAGCAGGGAAATTGAGGCCCAGAGAGGGGAAGAGACTTGCCCAAGGTCACATGGGAATCAGTGACAGAATTGGGATTAAAGTTTAGGGCCCCCCTCTCATCCCCCTCCCCTAACCATCAGTGCTCCTTGTAATGTATAATGCTGCCTCTTTTCCCGTTTTTCCCTTTGACTTCTTTGGAGTCATAAACCTTTGGAGTGGGAGACCTTTGGGTCCCCAGGGGTAAATCTTGTGCTGTCTCAGGGAAGAATGGGGGATGTTTGGCCCAGTTCCTGGTGGGCAGGTGTGGATTCTGGGACCTGAACTGGAGGCCATTGTTGAGGACAAAGTCCACTTGTTACCTCCGTCAGCCTGTGGCTGCTTTTAAAATATCTGAGTGAAGGGGAGACTTGGGCCATCTTACTCACTCCTGCCAGCGTCCTGCAGCTATGAGCGAGGAGCCTGTGCCATCTGGGACAGAGGACAAAGGAAAGGAGACCAGCAGTGGTTTGGCACAGAAAGTACTCCTGACTGTACCCCAGCAGGAGGCACCGCACCTGGGCTGAGACCTGGGGAGATAATCACCCAGGTGCCATGGTAGTACAGCGCCGGGAGGTGGGGTCTGACTTTCCTGGTGCCTTTTCCGTCCACTTTCCTGTGGACGGTGGAGAGGAGGGGGATCCAGAGAGGAAAGGGAAAAGAAAAACCAGGGAGAAGTGTATGTTGGGTAGAGATGACGTGTTCTTGGCTCTCCTTTGCCCCTTGGCTGTTTCTGTTTTCAGATTAACCAGATAAGTCATCTTGTTAGTATTATTTTTAAATGGAGGTTCCTCTGGGAAATCTGCTCTTATTCACCATGAGGAATTAGGTTTACCTGCCCCAGGTCTTAATAACATAAGACACCTATCTTTCTGAGCACCTCAATTCTCTTTTTAATGCAAGTTTTCAGGACTGTGAGTCATTTAATCCTGAAGCCTCAGAGTACTCCGGAGCAGGATCATTAGCTGCTGCTTTGGATTTATAGGCATCTAAAGCAATAGCGTTTCTCAGATTCATTCCTCTGATAGGTCTGGCGGCTGGTCCCTGTGTTGGTGGAGCGTCCAGTAGTGTGAGGTCAAAATCCTGTGCAGGCTCAGCTCCAATGGACCTGCTCTGATTTCCCAGGAGGAAGAGACTGCCAGGCCTCTTGTTTCAGAATATTTTCCCCAGCTGTTTGTTATACCATTCCCCATCTGCCTGCCCCTGAACGCTTCTCAGAGAGAGTCGGGGGCTCCATCAGATCTTAACCTCCAGTGTTTCGTTAGTTTGTATCTGTTTGTGATTACACATTCTGCTCTGCTTCTGCTGGGTTGAGTAGCTGGGGCTTGCAAACCTCCCACCGAAGCTCTTTCACAGCCTGGAATGTGCTGCGTGCTTGTGGGAGTCTTTTTTTTTTGTTATTATTATAGGAATGTGGAAGATCATTAGAGAAAGTGACAAGGCAGACCTCCAAAAAACTGCACAATGTAGAGAACAGATATGTGTGTGGGTCTTTAATCTTTTTAATTTAATTTTTATTTTATATCAGAGTATAGTTGATTTACAGTGTTGTGTTAGTTTCAAGTGTACAGCAAAGTGATTCAGTGATATATATATACACACACGCACATATATTCGTTCTTTTTCAGATTCTTTTCCATTATAAGTTATTTAAGAATATTGAGTAGAGTTCCTTGTGCTACAGTGGGTCCATGTTGATTATCTGTTTTACATATAGTAGTATGTATATGGACACGGAACCACAGACTGGTTCCAGATAGGAAAAGGAGTATGCCAAGTCTGTATGTTGTCACCCTGTTTATTTAACTTCTATGCAGAGTACATCATGAGAAACCCTGGACTGGAAGAAACACAAGCGGGAATCAAGATTGCTGGGAGAAATATCAATAACCTCAGCTATGCAGATGACACCACCCTTATGGCAGAAAGTGAAGAGGAACTCAAGAGCCTCTTGATGAAAGTGAAAGAGGAGAGTGAAAAAGTTGGCTTAAGGCTCAACATTCGGAAAACGAAGATCATGGCATCCGGTCCCATCACTTCATGGGAAATAGATGGGGAAACAGTGGAAACAGTGTCAGACTTTATTTTTCTGGGCTCCAAAATCACTGCAGATGGTGACTGCAGCCATGAAANCCCCCCCCCCCCATGGAAGGAGTAAGGGTGGCAGAATTGAGCTAAGCTTAACTAGGATCTGAGAAGCAGAGGCTGTAGGATTGTTGCTGGATTCTAGTGTTTTCCCAGGGATCTTAGACAGTTGTCTTAGGCCTAGGAGTATGGGAGAGGAAGGAGTTACTGTGTGAGGAGGAAAGGAGGAGGAAAGTCCTTTCTTCTCTAGAGTTAGATGACTCTCAGAACTCTTTGGAGAGGTGGCTGTATAACAGCCACACAGTTATGGAAAGAAACTTGGACCAGTCATGGAAGGAAGTCTCCATCCACTGACCTAAATCCTGCAACATTGTCACCATTCAAGGAAGAATAATAGCCCAAGGGAAGCCCCAAGGCTCCATCAGCCAATGGGCAGAGGGAAGGACTCTGTTCTTCCAGCTGAAACACTAGGAGCCAAGATACATGTATCCAGACCCAGGGAGAGGAGGTGTGTGCAGATATCTCTAGGTAAGGGCAAAATGCTGAAACTGGGTCATAAGATGTGGCATATGAACAGATTCCACAGGACATATGAGAAAGGAGGATAAATACATATGTACATTTTTGCCTGTGTGTGCATGGATACCCAAGGAACTAAGGTTGCCACATAGAAAAGGATCTTGGTGATGGAAGATAGAAGACTTTTTGTCACACGGTTGTATTAGTGGGTTTCCCTCCTGAATATTATTACTTGAATTAGCTGCAAGCATCAAATCCACACTGGACCTACCCAGGGATGAAATGAGTTTAAGATTTTGAGACGTTATCACTAAGACCAGGGGACCTCAGTATCTTGGCTGAATAACTCTGAGGAATTGTGATTGGTTTTGTGGTCTTTAAGTTTTCTCCATTTTAGCCCATTTCTCCCATGCATTTTTGGCTTTCCTGCACCACCCTTATGGCAGAAAGTGAAGAGGAACTAAAAAGCCTCTTGATGAAAGTGAAAGAGGAGAGTGAAAAAGTTGGCTTAAAGTTCAACATTCAGAAAACTAAGATCATGGCATCCGGTCCCATCACTTCATGCAAAATAGATGGAGAAACAGTGGGAACAGTGGCTGACTTTATTTTTCAGGGCTCCAAAATCACTGCAGATGGTGACTGCAGCCATGAAATTAAAAGACGCTTACTCCTTAGAAGGAAAGTTATGACCAACCTAGATTGCATGTTGAAAAGCAGAGATATTACTTTGCCAACTAAGGTCCGTCTAGTCAAGGCTATGGTTTTTCCTGTGGTCATGTATGGATGTGAGAATTGGACTGTGAAGAAGGCCCATGGCCGAAGAATTGATGCTTTTGAACTGTGGTGTTGGAGAAGACTCTTGAGAGTCCCTTGGACTGCAAGGAGATCCAACCAGTCCATTCTGAAGGAGATCGGCCCTGGGATTTCTTTGGAGGGAATGATGCTAAAGCTGAAACTTTGGCCACCTAATGCGAAGAGTTGACTTATTGGAAAAGACTCTGATGCTGGGAGGGATTGGGGGCAGGAGGAGAAGGGGACGACCGAGGATGAGGTGGCTGGATGGCATCACGGACTCGATGGGCGTGAGTCTGAGTGAACTCCTGGAGTTGGTGATGGACAGGGAGGCCTGGCGTGCTGCGATTCATGGGGTCGCAAAGAGTCGGACACGACTGAGTGAACTGGACTGAACTGGAAGTTCTCTGCAGTTCTCACTCTATTCCTTCTTCTGAGTTATCTGATGGTTTACTCTAACTTTCAAATTTTGATGACTTCAGTTTATACCCCTAGTCCCAATAATTACATGGGTAGAGTGGAGACACCTCAAAAGCAGTAACTCAGCATTTCTCCCCACCTGCCGTCTTGCTGTATTCTCTGTTATTATCCAAACCAGGAAAATGGAACCACCCTCTACTCCTCCCTTTGCCTCACCCACCTCCCCAACCCATATCCAATCCATCACTAAGCCCTGATGATTCAATTCCTAACCACCTCTGGAATGCAGATCCTCATCCTCATTTCTGGCCACTCTGCCACCTCTAAGGATTTGAGCTGAGATGCAAGCCTTGATTGTCTTTTGCCTGCACATTTGGGATAATCCTCTAGCAAGTCTTCCTACCTTCAATATGGGCCCCTCCAATTGGGTCTGTGGAGAAGGAAATGGCAACCCACTGCAGTATTCTTGCCTGGAGAATTCTATGGATAGAGGAGTCTGAAGGCTATAATCGATGGGTTTGCAGAGAATCGGACACAACTGAGCAACTATCACTCACACTCATTCAATTTGGTCTGAGTGATCCCTCTAAAACACCAATCTAACCATGTCACTCAATCATTAAATCCCTTTATTGTGTCTTCCTTATCTGTCCCAGCTTCTCCCCCCAAAAAAAATCTTTAAAAAAGTGACACTTCCACAAGTAAATCATCCATCGGCAAATCAAATTTCTTAGGGTAAACTCATGAAATCAACCTTGAATATTCATTGGAAGGACTGATGCTGAACCTGAAGCTCCAATATTTTGGCCACCTGATGTGAAGAGACCAATCACTGGAAAAGACCCTGATGCTCAGAAAGATTGATGTCAGAAGGAGAAGGGGACGACAGAGGACGAGTTGGGTGGCTGGCATCACTGACTCAATGGACGTGTTTGAGCAAGCTCCAGGAGATAGCGAAGGTCTCAGGAAGCCTGGTGTGCTGTAGCTCATGGGGTCACAAAGAGTCTGACACAATTTAGCAACTGAACAACAAAAATACTCAAGTACATGACAAACTGTGCTTCATGCTCAGTTCTTACCAGTAGCATAATATAACCCCTTTTCCTCCCTTAGTAGGTTGTAATAAGCCAGTAGATCCCAAAACCCCATCTGAGAACTTCTGACCCCACCATTTAGATCCTAGACTCTACTGAATGAGTACAAGGCCTTTCCTGATTGAATCTAACTCTTCACCTTCATTTAGTGTCAGTAATCTTATGATCCTTCAGATGTTCAATCATTTCATGCAGTTTCACTCTTTCTTGTCTTTGTCTTTGCTTGTACTCCTTCTACCTGGAGTGTCCTCTACCTTAACTCTCATTGTCTGTCTTGACCTTCCTTGTCTGCCTGAAAAACTCCTATTTATCCTCTAAAACCCTGCCAGGCATCACTTGTTATCACGCTCACTTCTGTATATACCATTTCCATACCGTGTGTGTGTTTCTATCACTGCGTGGGTTGTGTGCATCATAACGACACGTTGGCATACTTCTTATCACCCAAGCCTTTGAGGGCAGAACCATGCCTCACTCATCAGAGCATTCTCAATGTTTGACTTGTCCCTGACATACAGTATGTGTGCAGGAACTACTTGTTGAACAGATCAGAATCTAGATTTTTCCTTTGCTGTCCTTCTAGTACTAATGCATTTGAGTGACTGATCATACTCTTTTTAGTTCTTTCAGTTCAGTTCAGTTCATTTGCTCAGTCATGTTCGACTCTTTGCAACCCCATGGACTGCAGCATGCCTTTCTTCCCTGTCCATCACCAACTCCTGGAGCTTACTCAGACTCAGGTGCATCAAGTCGGTGATGCCATCAAACCATCTCATCTAGTTCTTCATTATATACTAACACAGAGATTTCATATAGTCCTGTGACCTTAAAAGTTTTGATAAGTTTCACTATAAATTGTAGTGGTTTCTGTTTCATGTCTAACCTTACCAAGAAAACCTAGGTTCAAAAGAAACAAGCAATGGTATTCCCAATACTGACGTATGACTAAAGAAACTTGTAACTTAGAAAGAGATTAGGAAATGTGTGCCAGAGTGCCAAAATACATCACTACTCATTCAACAGTGTCCCCAGAACTGTATCTGGTAATTTCAGAGGTCTGTTCTCCCGTGGAGGAGAGGAAGCCAGCTCCCTCAAAGCCTTCCAACTCCCATTGTTCTAAATCCACAAGTACCAAGCCACCCCTTGTGACTAATTTAGTTTCCCAGGCATCTTGATAACAGGGTAGGGTGGCTCTGGTATTTCAGCCACTGAAAATACAGGTTTCCCACAAGCTAATACACAGATATCCTGGCTCATGTCTCCATCTGTTATGTTTGGCCTATAAATACTAGGCCTCGGAAGTAGATTCAACTTGCGTTCACTAACAAAACCAATGTTTTGTCCCTACAAGCTATCACTGTGTCACAGTGACCTTGTCAAGATACTTCTCCCCTTGGTGGCCCTGACCACCAACTATGTTCTTCTACTCATTCGTCACTCCCTTTTAATTTCATTTAAATACTGTTTGACAAGCTCACAGTTCACAAAGCATTTCTACATTGTGAATCTTATCCTCTTGATGTCTAGAGGCAAATGTGCTCACCCCGACTTCATCTACAAGACTCCTGAGGTTCAGAATGATCAAGTGACTTGTCCAAGGATCCATCTGTCCAGTAAGCTGTGGATTATCTTCCTTTGTCTGCCCTATAAATACCACAGTGGTATTAAACCCAGGTTCTCTGATTCAAAGTTCTTTGTTCTTTCTATCCATCATAAAGCCTTCCTGATTCTCACATCAGTCAGACAGGAAGCAGCTCTGATGAAGAGGTGATCAGGAAGAAGGGATAGATTCACTGATCGATACTTAAATGATACTCATGTTGATCTATGCCCTGTTTGTTGCCTTCAGCCCTGGCTAACACTGGAGCTAGAAACATTTTTCCTAATAGGAACGAAACCTAAGAAAGTCGATCCTCAGAAAACTGACAGACTTTTTCACGGTTTCTTTTTTTTCAGCTTTTGCTAGGAAGCTGATACTCCTTAGAACAAACATCTACTGAGTTATGTGGAGGCCGATAAGCAAGGTTACAACTACCAGATAATCACCATCACCACCATCACCACCATTATCATTAAAACTCACTGAGGGCTTATTATATGCTAAGCCATGTACGTTCACCATCTCATCCAGTTCTCACAGTAATTTCCATGAGGAAGGCATTATTATCTCCATTTTAGAGATAATAAAACTGAGGTGTAGCAAGGTCTATAAGTTACACATTATCACAGAGTTCGTTAATGGTGGTGGTTCAAACCCAAGAATATCTGGCTCCAAACATTCATGCTTCTGGCCACGATGCCATCCCATTGTATTATGTTAGCAGTGTGGGCTATATATCCACAAATGAACTTCTTACATTAAGCAGAACTTTGAATGGTGGCCTAAAAGAGAGAGGAAATGAATGTCTAGCTCTCCATTCCCACTCTTGGTTCTTGAACTCACTATACCTAAGTCTGTATTCTGACTATAGTAGCTGTGGACCCCATGTTACTAACACTCCTCTCATTGTAGCCAAGTGGGACTCTAGTAGGGGGGGCCTTCCCATGACAGAACCCTCCCCTAGGTCCTCAGCCTGCCTCTTGTTTGCAGAAAAACTTTAGCCTCTTCCTAGGCTAGCCTGCTAGCCCTTCCCCAGGTTCTAAAAATCAGTTTAATTAGAGAAGTGAGAAAATGCAGAAACAAAGAAAACAATCCAGTAAGAGAAAATAAGACTAGTTCATCCATTAAACAAAGTTAAGGACCTTTAGTTCCTCTTCAAGGATTGTAGATAATACTCCAAGTCATATACTTTGAACTATTCTACAAATACTGAAATCCTCACCAAGTGGAAGTTTGACTATTTGCTGACCACAAACATGGAGATCCCATGTCAGTTGGAACCAGAGGTTAATGATGTTGTCTCCCAATTACATCACCACCAACCAATCAGAAGAATGTCCACAAGCTGATCACATGCCCTGCAACCCTCTCCCTCAACCTGTCTTTAAGAACCTTTCCCTGAGAACTCAAACCAGGGCTCTGTGACAACCTAAGGGGTGGGAAGAGGTAGGAGGGAGATTTAAGAGGGAGGGGACATATGTATACCTATGGTTGATACCATATGCAGGTCAAGAAGCAACTGTTAGAACTGGACATGGAACAACAGACTGGTTCCAAATAGGAAAAGGAGTACATCAAGGCTGTATATTGTCACCCTGCTTATTTAACTTATATGCAGAATACATCATGAGAAATGCTGGACTGGAAGAAACACAAGCTGGAATCAAGATTGCGGGGATAAATACCAATAACCTCAGATATGCAGATGACACCACCCTTATGGCAGAAAGTGAAAAGGAACTAAAGAGCCCCTTGATGAAAGTAAAAGAGGAGAGTGAAAAAGTTGGCTTAAGGCTCAACATTCGGAAAACGAAGATCATGGCATCCGGTCCCATCACTTCATGGGAAATAGATGGGGAAACAGTGGAAACAGTGTCAGACTTTATTTTTCTGGGCTCCAAAATCACTGCAGATGGTGACTGCAGCCATGAAATCAAAAGACATTTACTCCTTGGAAGAAAAGTTATGACCAACCTAGATAGCATATTCAAAAGCAGAGATATTACTTTGCCGACTAAGGTCAGTCTAGTCAAGGCTATGATTTTTCCAGTGGTCATGTATGGATGTGAGAGTTGGACTGTGAAGAAGGCTGAGCGCTGAAGAATTGATGCTTTTGAACTGTGGTGTTGGAGAAGACTCTTGAGAGTCCCTTGGACTGCAAGGAGATCCAACCAGTCCATTCTGAAGGAGATCGGCCCTGGGATTTCTTTGGAAGGAATGATGCTAAAGCTGAANTGAAGAATTGATGCTTTTGAACTGTGGTGTTGGAGAAGACTCTTGAGAGTCCCTTGGACTGCAAGGAGATCCAACCAGTCCATTCTGAAGGAGATCGGCCCTGGGATTTCTTTGGAAGGAATGATGCTAAAGCTGAAGCTCCAGTACTTTGGCCACCTCATGCAAAGAGTTGACTCATTGGAAAAGACTCTGATGCTGGGAGGGATTGGGGGCAGGAGGAGAAAGGGACGACAGAGGATGAGATGGCTGGATGGCATCACAACTCGATGGGCATGAGTCTGAGTGAACTCCGGGAGTTGGTGATGGACAAGGAGGCCTGGTGTTCTGGGATTCATGGGGTCGCAAAGAGTCGGACACGACTGAGCGACTGAACTGAACTGAACTGATGGTTGATAAATGTTGATGTATGGCAGAAACCAACAACATTGTAAAGCAATTATCCTTCAGTCAAAAATAAATTAATTTAAGAAACTCCAAAACTTTCCCAATTTTGCTGTTGGGGGAGACACTGCTTTGGGAAACATCTCTGATATTCCCCTTACTTGCTGAAAGCGATAAATCCTTTCTTTTCCTGGGGAAAAAAAAAAAAAAAAACCTTTCCCAGAAAGCCATCAGAGAGTCTGGGCCTTTTGAGCATTAGTTGCCCAGACTCCTTGTTTGGCACCTACCGTGAACACTGTACTTTCCTTCAGCATCATCTGGTGTTAGCACATGGGCTTTACTGCACAAGGGCAAGTGGACCCAAGTTCTCTTTGATAACATCATCACTGGCTATTCCACATAAACAATTGCTTTTTCCAGTAATACTTTCCCCCTCTTTTCAATGCCAGATTTCTCTTTCCCAACCTGCTTGGTTCACTGCCCTTTTCAAATTAGCCCTCTCAGATGAGTAAAACCTGTTACCCTAGTCTCTATTTCTCATGACACCTTCACCCTCTGCACAAGAGTTCATTCTAGTTAAAGGTTGAATGTTTAAAGTTAAATGTTGTCTGACCAGGGTCCCCACCTTGCTCATGTTCGTGTGCCCCAACCCACCCCCCCACACACACACACACCATAGGGCTCCAGGGTCGTCTTCTCCCCACAGAACACTGATCCAGGATGGACAGTGTTGTGAACAAAGGAGATGGAGACACAGAGAGAATTTCAAATGCAGTTTATTGCAGCAACACAGGAAACGGGGAGTTTAAGACCTCTTCACAAAAGACAAGTGGCTTACACCTTATGTACAAAGTCAAAGCAGCACAGAGCTTGCTGTGCGAGTTAGGGTACTAGGGAGCTGTCCAGAGCTGGTGCTCTGTCCGTGGCAAAGAAGCCGTGGGTCTGACCAGCTCTCCTCTGGCTGACTTAAGGAGGTGCTTTGAAATGTAATGTGTGTAGCAGTGATTGCTGAAGTGTTTCTTGGGCAGAGTACAGAGCAGGGTCCTAGCTGAGGGACTGAGACTGTCACTGATTTAAAAATTTTTCTTTGGAAATCAGAGCAGAAAGGACAGAGCTAAGGAACAGGATGAGCCAGTGTAACCATAGCTTTTCTTCCTCCAGTAAGCCTGGGACACTCGGAAGCATATTTGGTAGTGATGGAGAGAGAAAGCTAAGGGAGGAGAGAGGACCTCTTTATCTGGTCCCTCTGGAATAGCTGGTGGAAACAAACTTCACGCTGGAACTGCCACCAGAGGTCTTGGTGCTGGATGCCCGACCTCCAGAGGAGCTGAAGCTGCCTCCAGAGCCGCCACCGCCTCCTCCAGAACCACCTCTACGGCTCCCACTGCTGCCGCCTCCAGAGCCGTAGCCGCCGCCGCCTCTGGAGCCATAGCCGCTGCCACCGCCAGAGCCGTAGCCGCCGCCGCCTCCAGAACTGTAGCCACCGCCACCAGAGCTAAAACCACCGAATCCTCGGCCACCGCCGCCACTGATGCTGGTGTGACTGGTGCTCACAGCTGCAAGAGAACACTTGGTTATCATCAACCCCAACTCCCTCTCCAACCCAGCAAGACCAGCAAGAGCTGCACCCGAGAAGAAGCCCTGAGAAGTCAGTTTGTACTTACACACACTCACGTTCGGGACACACTCTCCAGACATCCTGAAGGAGAAAGAAAAGCATGATACTCATGATGCCAGCTTCACGGACTGCCTCCCCAGGCCCTCTCAGCCGTCTTTAAAGGGTCTTCCCACCTGGGGGTCCCCCATTCTGCTTCATCTGAAACCTAATCCCGTTCCCTCTGGCCTCCCGAACTCGGTCATTTTTCTCAGCATCAGTACTAACAGGGCAAAATCTCCATGTAAATTAGACAAGATAAATACGCCCACCACATCACAAAGACATTGGCTTTAGGTCAGATGACATCTGAGCCAGCCCAGGTGTGGCTCAGACAGTAAAGAGTCTGCTTGAAATGTGGGAGACCCAGGTTCGATCCCTGGGTCAGGAAGATCCCTTGGAGAAGGAAATGGAAACCCACTTCAATACTCTTGCCTAGAAAATCCCATGGACCGAGGAGCCTGGTGGGCCCCAGTTCATGGGGTTGCAGAGTTGGACATGACTAAGCAACCAACACACACACACTCAGGTGAAGAATAAATTGCTCTCTCTCAAAGAGTTCAGAGAGATGCAACAGTCTTCAAGAAAAAGAGCTTGGGACTCTGGCTCCTAAAGTGAAACCAAGCCTTTGCTCCTGTGCTGTGTGCTTTTCCTTTCCCCATACCCAGGACAAGTTGCAGTCACGTGATTCCATCTTCAACAGCAACCAGTGTCCAAGGGAGGAAGCACATAGGAAGTGGCCAACTGCCCAGGGTCCCTTCTTCACCTGCTCTCCTCTCCTTCAAGGAGGGTCCTATAGGTGGCAATCTCCACATCCAGGGCCAGCTTGGTGTTCATCAGTTCCTGGTAGTCGCGCAGCAGGCGGGCCATGTCCTCCTTGGCCTTCTGCAGGGCATCCTCCAGCTCATTCAGCTTGTTCTGGGCATCCTTAATGGCGTTCTCACCACGTTGCTCGGCATCACTAATGGCCTGTTGCAGTGAAGAGATCTGGAAAAGGAGAATCCAGCATATTATACACTCTCTGAATACCTAATTCCATCTTGGCCTTTCTGTCTCAGATTGATCTCTCCACCCTTGTGAGGCCAGTACTCTGGCTCCCAGAGAGTTACAGGACCTGCATTCACCTGTTTTGAGATAATACATCAGTGTGTCAACTTCCTTAAATAAAGGTGATACAGCAGCCTCTCTGAGCCCTAACTTGAGACTCTGTCACTGCTTACAGACCTGACGTTCTTCCAGATGCCTACTCTCCTGGTTGCCTTTCCCACCATCTTTTAAGTCTCACTTTGGGTCATGGGCTAGACCTCTCAAGACCACTATATCTATTTCTTTACTAGGTCATTTTCATAAATTTCCCCAAGGGGAACCTAGCATCATGGCCAAACTCTAGAAACCATAGTCACCAAAGAACTAGGGATAACAATACAACCTTCATATGGATTGTAAGCCTCAAAATTAGGAACACATCTTCCAATAACCTGGACATCCCAGCCCATTCCATATAACTGAGTAGCTGAAGGAGGAAGCAAGTACCTGCTTCTTGACACTGTCGATCTCAGATCTAAGTCTTTGGATCACCCGATTCAACTCAGAAATCTCCATCTTTGTATTTTTCAAGCTGTCTCCATGTTGCCCAGCAGTGATCTGGAGCTCTTCATACTAAATGTGGTAGATCAAGTCATTCAGAGGTGGCAGAATGCACCATGACTCATGCACAGAAATGTAAGAGAAAAATCACGATAGCAAGAAAAGACACTTCAGAAAAACTGAACAGGCATCGGCCCATTCACCTTGGTCTGGTACAGGGCCTCAGCCTCAGCCTTGCTCCTCTGGGCAATCTCTTCATATTGGTTTTTGACTTCATCAATGATGCTGTTCAGGTCCAGATTGCGGTTGTTGTCCATGGAAAGGATAACATTGGTATCGCTGATATGAGTCTGCATCTGAGAGAGCTCCTGCGAGGCATAATAGTTCAGTGACTTACCATGTTAAAACTAAAGAACAACTTGGGACAGGGAGAGGGTTTCAGGAGAAGAAAGGTATATCTCTTGTTCTTCTGAATAGAAGTGGGTTTGGGCTTAAAGGCTCTCCATTTCAGTAAACCTGGTTGAAACTAGAGAACTTACCGCTTGGAAGAGTGTTTTGAGGAAATCAATTTCCTGAAGCAAGTTGTCAAATTTGGCTTGAAGGTCCACCTTGGTGATGTAAGCAGTGTCCACATCCTGGAAGAACCATGAACATCATGAAGTCAGAGTCTTTTCAGGGCGAGTCCCTCTCACCTGCTAGGAGGGGATTTTTCAAGAGGTCTTCTTCACTTCCTTATCCCTAGACTGCCCCATGCCCTTGGTATCACAAGTGATCTTGTCTGATTTTCTGAGAACTGCCTCCTCACTCCGGGAAGTCCTGAGGGATCTAGAGAAGCAGAGTGTCTGGACGAGTCCAGGTCTGTGACAATATCGGGCGGGGGGAATCTCTACCTGGGCTGTTCCTCAGGCCCAGGACCTGATTCTCCACATTATGACCTCTTTCTGCTTAGGTATTGGACATCCTCCGCTCTTACTTATTTCAAATGTGATAGGCATCCTACAGAATTGTCTCACCTTCTTGATGCCCACAAACTCATTCTCTGCATTTGTCCGCTTGTTGATCTCATCCTCGTACCTGCAAGGAAATCAGAAGTGAGGAGGGGATTCAGGGAGGCGAGGACCAACATTTAGCTTTCTAGACTAAAAGTAACATTGCCTGTCATTGTCCTTGCCTGTCATAACCAGCCTAAGACAGCTTACCTTCTAAGCAATAAAACCACTGAGCTATTACCAGAGTCTGAGAAAACTAAAATTTCTAAAAATGCCAAATTGACTTTCCTCTAATCTACGAAAAGGTATTGTTACGTGCTGTTCATAGTCTTAACTTGCTACCTTCTGGAAATATTTTAGAACAAAACCAAGAGCAGCCCAGCCAGTAATCCTTACTTGCTCCTGTAATCTTCCACCAGATCTTGCATGTTCTTCAATTCTGAATCAAGCCGAGATCGGTCGCTCTTCAGTTGGTCCACAGTCCTTCTGAGATTGCTGATGTATGTCTCAAACAAGGGCTCTAAGCTGTAGGTCCTAGTGGAGGTGTTTATCTGCTGCAGCAGTTCCCATTTTGTTTGCAGCACCTGGTTCTGCTGCTCCAGGAATCTCACCTAAGAACACAAAACCCCATTACCCACTGGTACAGAAATGAGTCCTATGACCACTGAGTTACCAAGGCCTACCATATAGTCAGGCCCAGCCACTTGGGAAAGAACTTCAATGCTTATCTTCCTGGCCATGGGAGAGGAAAAAAGTAGGAAGAAGATGATCAAATTAGCATCGTCTTCATAACAAAACCCAACTCACTGTGAACTCAGAGAGGCCTCAGTTTCTGTGAGACTGGAAATGGCAATTAAAAGTTTCCATTGGAACTTTGGAAGGGAGTAGCTATCCAAATAGCAAAGCACATATAAAATTATTGCAATTATATTTTGAAACAGATACTTGATACTTAAGAGTATCTGTTTTTTCTTTTTTCTTTTTTCTTTTAGGTAGAGTACCATAAAAATTGTTTCGCTTTCCTTGAGCAAACATAGTTCAAAAGTATGTGGGAAAATCCAAAAAGTGTATTCCAAATCTATTGTGTTGACATGATTGATGGTCAAGTAAAAAATAATTTACATTCTTTTCTAGAGCAGATACTTGGAAATACAAGCACAAAAAATTCTCCACTCTGGTCCAGTATCAATGGAAAATTCTCAAGGTGCAGTTCTCCTCTTCCGACAGCAAGAGACGCTTGACCTTGATTTACTGCACCCTTTTGGCTACAATATCACCATGTGCTCTGTTTATACTCAAGTAAGTCCCTTCTTATGGTTAGGAAGGCCTTTCCAGAGTTTCTGGTTTGCATCCTAGAAGGTTGAATTAACCTCATTTCTATTATCTTTATTTAACATCTATGAAGCCAAATTCAGCTCAGGAGTTGAATTTAAAAAAAAAAAAAAAAAAAAACTTCATGGTGAGATCAAATTGACTTTCCTTTATGTGGACTACAGACCTTTTTGCCCAAGAGAGAAGTTAGTCATCCGCATCATTACAAACATACTCATACTATATCTCTTGACGACAACTCCACAAACTATTCTTTTAACCATCCAATCACAGAAACCTGAGACTCGAACTCAAAACACCCCTGGGCGGGGCCAATTCCACATGGAACAGGAGCAGCTCTCACAGTGCACTGAGCGGATAGACTCACCTTGTCGATGAAGGAGGCAAACTGGTTGTTGAGGGATTTGATCTGCTCCCTTTCTTGACTCTTTATTTTTTGGATCTCAGGATCAATTTCCACATTGAGGGGTTGCAGAAGGCTCTGGTTGATGGTGACTTCCTGTATGCCACCAGGGCAGACAGGAAAACCACCCCCACCAAAACCACCTCCGCCAAAACCACCACCACCAAAGCCACCCCCAATGCCACCACCTCCAAAACCGCCGCCCCCAAAGCCACCACCACCGAAACCACCACCCCCAAAGCCACCACCACCATAACCTCCGCCATAACCACCACCAAAACCGCCACGTCCACCTCCTCCAGCCATACTAATGGAGATGCTTTTGCTGCCACCAAGGTTAATGAGACTCCGACTTCCAAAACCACCACCAGCACCACCGCCGCACACTCCGCCAGAAAATCTCCCACCGCCTCCCCCGCTGCGGCGCACAGAGCTGCTGGTGGACCTGCGCTGGTAGCTGACCACGCCTGCAGAGCCGGAGCTGAAGCCCCCTCCCCCAGCACCACAACGGTACCCCGACCTGGAGCTAAATTGTCGACTCATATTGACGTGGAGAGAGAAGGAGCCACGTCCAGAGAAAGGAAAGAAGCTAACACTCCTCTACTTGGAGCGCAGAGACTTCCCCTTATATACAGGCAGCCAGCTGGGCTTGGCCCTAGAGTCAGCGAGATGCAGCGCCTTTCCAAGGTTTGGCTCGCCTGCAGCCATACAAGATATTTACGAGCCTCAACAGTATGATAAACACTACACACCTAGCTCCCAGGATGGCTCTCAAAGTTGCTGCACACGCAGGATGACTCGTGTGGTAATCTTGTTATCAGGCAAAATCTCTCTTTGAGAGTTTGCGACTTAGGAAAATGAGACCCCATATCTAACACCTCCTGCTTCTTGGAAGGATTTCATAACCTCCTGTCTCAGATAGGGAAGTTCCCATTCCTGCCTTGCCCGTGGAAGCTGCTCAGCACATTCTCCTGGAGCCTGGCAGGTGCAGCTCCCCACACTTGAGTCTCAGAAGGAGCTCTTCAGCCCATTTCTGAGATCTGCCCTCCAAACTTCAGAGCTCAGCAAGTGCTGTCTTTAATAAGTGAAAAATTAAAAGAAGCTCTTTGATTAAGTGTAAACTTTATATGTGGGCTGCATTTTAATGTCAGAAAAGGAAGAACTATCATGGAACAGGATGGGTGGGTGGATTTGTGCTCTGAAAGGACCAGAAAGGAGATGCTTGTTGTTTTCTAGCTTTCTGGCTTTTCCTTCTCCTCAGAGGTTGACCAGAGCAGGAACAGATCAAGGGCAGAAGCAGCAAGAGAAAACAGGTGCAAATGGATGGCATGCGAATACCAGTCGAAAAACTATATGGCGGGAATTCCCTGGTGGTCCAGTGCTGAAAGCGCAGGTTTAATCCCTGATCGGAAACTAATATCCTACAAGCCACAAGGTATGGCCAAACACACACGCACACACAAAGGCATATGGAGAATGAGATAAACAAACAGATGCTATTTCATACATTCTGTAAAACTAAGGAGTGGCTGTGAGACTTGACAAGTGGTTCAGGACTCATGCTAGACTGTATGAAAAGATGGATGTAGATTTGGAAGAGAAAACAATGATGCGAGTCAGGAAAGCTGGCCTGAGAGGTTTAAATTGCTTCTGGACAACAGTAATGTCAATAGTAGTAACATCAATAATAATAATGAGAGTAATTATAATGGCAAACTAGAGTAAGAATCAGAGAAGGCAATGGCACCCTACTCCAGTACTCTTGCCTGGAAAATCCCATGGGCAGAGGAGCCCTGGTGGGCTGCAGTCCATGGGGTTGCGAAGAGTCCTGCACGACTGAGCAACTTCACTTCCACTTTTCACTTTCATACACTGGAAAAGGAAATGGCAACCCACTCCAGTGTTCTTGCCTGGAGAATCCCAGGGACAGGGGAGCCTGGTGGACTGCTGTCTATGCGGTCGCACAGAGTTGGACATGACTGAAGTGACTTAGCAGTAGCAGAGTAAGAATAGCTAATTAAAAAGCTAATTAATAACAATGTATCAATAACTGACGAGGACTGGTCTACATGTTGTTTAGTTGCAAAGTTGTGTCCAACTCTTTTGCACCCCCATGTAGCCCAGGCTCCTCTGTCCATGAGATTTCTCAGGCAGGAAGACTGGGGTAGGTTGTCATTTCCTTCTNAAAAAAAAAAAAAAGCACTTCATGGTGAGATCAAATTGACTTTCCTTTATGTGGACTACAGACCTTTTTGCCCAAGAGAGAAGTTAGTCATCCGCATCATTACAAACATACTCATACTATATCTCTTGACGACAACTCCACAAACTATTCTTTTAACCATCCAATCACAGAAACCTGAGACTCGAACTCAAAACACCCCTGGGCGGGGCCAATTCCACATGGAACAGGAGCAGCTCTCACAGTGCACTGAGCGGATAGACTCACCTTGTCGATGAAGGAGGCAAACTGGTTGTTGAGGGATTTGATCTGCTCCCTTTCTTGACTCTTTATTTTTTGGATCTCAGGATCAATTTCCACATTGAGGGGTTGCAGAAGGCTCTGGTTGATGGTGACTTCCTGTATGCCACCAGGGCAGACAGGAAAACCACCCCCACCAAAACCACCTCCGCCAAAACCACCACCACCAAAGCCACCCCCAATGCCACCACCTCCAAAACCGCCGCCCCCAAAGCCACCACCACCGAAACCACCACCCCCAAAGCCACCACCACCATAACCGCCGCCATAACCACCACCAAAACCGCCACGTCCACCTCCTCCAGCCATACTAATGGAGATGCTTTTGCTGCCACCAAGGTTAATGAGACTCCGACTTCCAAAACCACCACCAGCACCACCGCCGCACACTCCGCCAGAAAATCTCCCACCGCCTCCCCCGCTGCGGCGCACAGAGCTGCTGGTGGACCTGCGCTGGTAGCTGACCACGCCTGCAGAGCCGGAGCTGAAGCCCCCTCCCCCAGCACCACAACGGTACCCCGACCTGGAGCTAAATTGTCGACTCATATTGACGTGGAGAGAGAAGGAGCCACGTCCAGAGAAAGGAAAGAAGCTAACACTCCTCTACTTGGAGCGCAGAGACTTCCCCTTATATACAGGCAGCCAGCTGGGCTTGGCCCTAGAGTCAGCGAGATGCAGCGCCTTTCCAAGGTTTGGCTCGCCTGCAGCCATACAAGATATTTACGAGCCTCAACAGTATGATAAACACTACACACCTAGCTCCCAGGATGGCTCTCAAAGTTGCTGCACACGCAGGATGACTCGTGTGGTAATCTTGTTATCAGGCAAAATCTCTCTTTGAGAGTTTGCGACTTAGGAAAATGAGACCCCATATCTAACACCTCCTGCTTCTTGGAAGGATTTCATAACCTCCTGTCTCAGATAGGGAAGTTCCCATTCCTGCCTTGCCCGTGGAAGCTGCTCAGCACATTCTCCTGGAGCCTGGCAGGTGCAGCTCCCCACACTTGAGTCTCAGAAGGAGCTCTTCAGCCCATTTCTGAGATCTGCCCTCCAAACTTCAGAGCTCAGCAAGTGCTGTCTTTAATAAGTGAAAAATTAAAAGAAGCTCTTTGATTAAGTGTAAACTTTATATGTGGGCTGCATTTTAATGTCAGAAAAGGAAGAACTATCATGGAACAGGATGGGTGGGTGGATTTGTGCTCTGAAAGGACCAGAAAGGAGATGCTTGTTGTTTTCTAGCTTTCTGGCTTTTCCTTCTCCTCAGAGGTTGACCAGAGCAGGAACAGATCAAGGGCAGAAGCAGCAAGAGAAAACAGGTGCAAATGGATGGCATGCGAATACCAGTCGAAAAACTATATGGCGGGAATTCCCTGGTGGTCCAGTGCTGAAAGCGCAGGTTTAATCCCTGATCGGAAACTAATATCCTACAAGCCACAAGGTATGGCCAAACACACACGCACACACAAAGGCATATGGAGAATGAGATAAACAAACAGATGCTATTTCATACATTCTGTAAAACTAAGGAGTGGCTGTGAGACTTGACAAGTGGTTCAGGACTCATGCTAGACTGTATGAAAAGATGGATGTAGATTTGGAAGAGAAAACAATGATGCGAGTCAGGAAAGCTGGCCTGAGAGGTTTAAATTGCTTCTGGACAACAGTAATGTCAATAGTAGTAACATCAATAATAATAATGAGAGTAATTATAATGGCAAACTAGAGTAAGAATCAGAGAAGGCAATGGCACCCTACTCCAGTACTCTTGCCTGGAAAATCCCATGGGCAGAGGAGCCCTGGTGGGCTGCAGTCCATGGGGTTGCGAAGAGTCCTGCACGACTGAGCAACTTCACTTCCACTTTTCACTTTCATACACTGGAAAAGGAAATGGCAACCCACTCCAGTGTTCTTGCCTGGAGAATCCCAGGGACAGGGGAGCCTGGTGGACTGCTGTCTATGCGGTCGCACAGAGTTGGACATGACTGAAGTGACTTAGCAGTAGCAGAGTAAGAATAGCTAATTAAAAAGCTAATTAATAACAATGTATCAATAACTGACGAGGACTGGTCTACATGTTGTTTAGTTGCAAAGTTGTGTCCAACTCTTTTGCACCCCCATGTAGCCCAGGCTCCTCTGTCCATGAGATTTCTCAGGCAGGAAGACTGGGGTAGGTTGTCATTTCCTTCTCCAGAGGCTTTTCCTGACCCAGGGATCAAACCCACATCTCCTGCATTGGCAGGTGGATTCTTTACCACTGAGTCACCAGTGAAGAACTTTATATATATCAACTTTCAAGAAATGCTTTGAGATAAATGCTACTGTGCTACCCATTTTTAAAATGAGCTGAGACACAGAGATTGGACAGCCTGCCAAGTTTACATAGATGGCAGACAGCATGGCTGGGATTTGAACAGGGGATGCCAAGCTGCAGTGCACAAGATGCTAACCCACATGTTATATGACAGCACAGAAGCTGAAGTCGGGGTGTGCTGCCCACTGTGTGTAAAATCAGATAGTCTGGGAAGCCATTCCCTTGCAGAGAGCTCCAAAGGCAGAAGGCCTGTTTTATCCCTTTGAGTCCATGGCTCCAGACATGTGCACATGCTTGGAAAATGTTTCTTCAGTTTACTCTGAAAAGGGGAGATTCAGAATTCAGTAGGGATTTTGTGCCAGTTCAGTTCTGTCACTCAGTCATGTCTGACTCTTTGCGACCCCATGGACTGGAGCATGCCAGACTTCCCTGTCCATCCCCAGCTCTCGGGGGTTGCTCAAACTCATGTCCATCAAGTCGGTGATCTGGATTTTGCTGCCATTCAGATGCAAAGGGACCCAGCATGCATTGCAATGGGTCAGGAAACAATCCCCAGGGGCCTTGCTGGAGAGCAGCACTTGGTTAGTCTTAATAGGCAGTGATGGCACTGGAATCTGGGAAGACCTGGACCCTACACAGACTTTCATCCTGACACTTCTTAGAAGCCAGGCATGCTCCTCACCCTGGCGTGTAAATACAAAATTGAAGACTCTGAGCAGTGGATTCTGACTTCAGCTGGCTTTAAGCTACCCTGAGTGGTACTGATCAGTCATAGACTCAAGTGTGAGGGCTCCACTGGGGAATACAACCTATGCAGGAGGGAGGTTGTCAGTGAAGACCATCTGGTCCCACCACCCTATGGTTATGAACCAGGACACCCTCTCCAGCCTGCTCCTCACCACTGTGCCTTTTCCATCCTCTTTTTCTGCAGTTTCTGCCCTACACTCTCCTCCAGAAAGTGCCCCTCACCTCCCCAGTGCTCCCCTTCCCCTCGTCTCCATGGCACTGTTGTCTCAGACTCTGTCCCAAAGCTACCATTCTTGAGCTGCTACACCAACCATCTCTTAAGGGAATGAGTAATCCAGATCTTGTCCCTCACTGGGAACAGTGGGACTTGGGATAGTCTTGGCAGGGTGATGCCTGTTGCCTAATCATCTTTTAACAGGCAATCAAAATCCTTTTAGTTCAGCACACTCCCTCATGAGACATATCACTGCACAATCGGTTCCTTCTAGCAGTTTGGAGGGGTGTGCACTTGTGTATGTGTGTGTGAGTGTGTGTGTATTCATTCTTACCTCTGCCAGCCCACAGCTGATCTTTGCAGTGATCCATGCTTCCAACCTCAAACTAAGAAACTGACATAGAGAAGAATCAAAGAGGTGGATAGTCAAACAGTCCATAGACAATCACAGAACTGCAAACTTACACTAGCTGCTACTAGAAGCAACAAGAAGGCATAAAATAACCATCAGCTTATATCTGCACCCTACACCTCACCAAGAGTAGACGCAGACACGATTCCCACAAGAGTCCTGAGAACTAGGTAGTCGTGCTGTGTTCAAGCCATTTTATGAGACACAAAACTGAGACTCAGAAAGATTCAGTATCTTAAATACTCCAGCTCAGAAAAGACACATCTGGGACTAGAAGTTGAGTTTTCTGGTTCTGATTCAAGTGTTCTTCCTCTGAAACTGGAGAAGAGCTCAAGGATGGGCTGGGGGAATTGGTTCTTGTAAATGAATGGGAAGAGAATCACTCCAAGATGCCACCATCTAACCTGCCTATCAAAAAAGTGAGAAGGCAGACCCAGAGATGTCAAAAACTTTTCCCAAGTCATCCAGTCAATTCCTGGGAATCCTCCAATTCCTGACTCAAACTTCCATTCTCTTTTCACTGCTTAGTTTTGAGGTCACCTCAAAAGACTGGAAACTGAAATGCTGCCTGCTAACCAAGTTTGTGTCCTGCCAAATCCCCAGGATGGTGATGAGTGTGTGGTGATAATAAAAAGCAAAGATGGGAGAAAGATGATAACCACAAGCCCTCATTTCTGACTTATTTGTGTTCCCTGCATTTATAAAAGTAAAGACAAAATGCAGCCAGAAAGAAACACTAACCCTGACAGGTACTAGCCATGTGGTAGGAGATACAAGTCATTTAAAAATCACAAAAAGTCCATGTGACAGGAGTTATTAGCCCCATTTTTTAAAAAGGCCATCATAGAAATCTGTTGTATAGCACAGGGAGCTCAGCTTGGTGCGCTGTGATGACCTAGAGGGGTAGGGTGGGGTAGGAAGACAAAGGTTCAAGAGGGAGGAGATACGTGTGTACGTGCAGCAGACTCACTTTGTTGTACAATAGAAATCAACATAGCGTTGTAAAATTATCTTCCAATTTTTTTAAAAAAGACATTTTATGTCCGTAAATATGTGCCCATGTGGTAACTGACAAGGCCCGCTCATTAGACTCAAGTACATGCCTGCCTTCATCCATCCCATGGGTCTCATCTTGCCATTGGCCTGCCTCCACCACCTGCTTCACCCTGACAAAGCTGAAAGCTTTATCACTCTCTTACCAGGGCTCACATGCTGACCTTGCCATTTGCTTGTTTTGCCCAGGCCAAATTCTCTTCTTCCCTTTTTCTCTGTACCACTCCATCTTCCAAGCCTACTTCTACTCTCCTCTGAAAGAGCTTCAAGTTGCCTTGGCAACTGTCTTCAAACTCCTGCCCATAGTCAAGATCTCAGTTCTTCAGCATCTAGACCTGGATATCTATTTTTGGTCTAGCAGGCCGTGAAGACAGATGCCTATATCTCGTCTGTTCCACTGAGCAGTGGACAGGCCCACTCCTCCAGGGAGTGTTCCTTGATTAACATCACTCAGCTGCTCCATTGGTTTCTTTTCCTAAGCTCAGTTGCTGCCAGATTCAAATGCATATTGATGTATCAGTTGGCTCATTTTCACTTGAGTGCATACGTGTTTGCTCTCTCCCAGTTGCTTTGTAAGCCTTCTGAAAGCAAGACTGTCCTCTGTGTCTTTGGGTGCCTTCTCAGCCCCATTCTTTCCCCAGCTTCCCGCAGGATTTCCTGTCCCCAAGGGGTACCCCCAACAGTGCCAGACAGAGTGCTGGAGCACCTCCAATCCCCAGGATCTTCACACACCCTCCCCAGAAATGATCAACGAGATGAGGCTGTCACAGGCAGGCTGAGGGGAGGAGGGAGGGGCAGTGTGGTGTTATTTTGAGAGCTTTTCGAGGGATGGGACTGAAAAAAGCATCAAAGAGAGACATGCAATGACAAGCCACCCAGCCCTGTGGGACTCCACCAGGGACGTCGGAGAAGAAAATTTCAGGGCAGTGGGGAAAGCTAAAGCCTAGAAGGCCTAAAGGAAAATCACAGACAATGGGGAGGCGGGGTGAGATGTTGAAAGCCGGCAGTCAGCAGAGCAAGGGCCAAGGCTCCTTACACAGGGGAGACAGGTGAAGAGCTACGGACAGCCTGTTCCAAGACTGTCAGCAAAGGAGGCCCCCAGCAGTCACCCACCGGCAATGCTGGAGCAACATTCAGAGGTCAGAAAAGAGGAAGTTCACAATGAGCATATGGAAGCAGAGAGGCAGAGACTGCCTTACTCTACCTCCTGCCTGCAAATTTCTAGCTGTGTGACCCTAGGCTGGTCACTTACCCTCTCTGATCTTGCTTTCCTCATCTATAAAATAGAGACTGTATCTAACTTACAGGGAAACTGAAGTGTAATAGATGATAGAGAGAAGGACCAGGGATTCTTTCTCTTGCCTTCGCATTTGGAAGGACCTAGAAGACGACAATCAGGAAAGATTTGGAACAAGCCCCATGTTTCACTGAAAACAGTGAAAAGACCTGGAAAGGAAGTTCAAGTTCTTGAAATGAGGGCATCTGTGGGAGGAAACCTAAGGGAATCATGGGGTCCATAAGTCTGTAATAGGAAGCTAGGGGCCCATCACTACAGAAAGGAACACTGAGTGCACCTGAGCTGAAGGAAGTGAGACCAGGCTGGTAATAACTCTCCCTGTGGGATGTCTGCTTTGTTGGGCGGGGACAATCTCTGGGGCCGGGCACACTGAGACAGGCGTGGAAGCTGGGCCACATCACCGGAACACCCCTCAAAGCCCTTCAGGCATAGCACTGGGATGTTCAGAACAGATCCTCCTAGCTGGAGAAGCTCCCAGCATCCCAAGTTACCAACTCAGCCTTGCAACGTAGCATTGATCAACCTGAAGACAAACAATTTCCAGGACTGATCAGAAAGCTGATAAAAACCAGGGCAATGCTTCTAACAAAAGAATGGGAATTACACTGAGCTTGAAGAGGAACCACCAGAACGCCTGGCTTATAATTTGAAGACACCTCCTGGGCCAAAGGGCCGGTCACTGAGGGTGAGGCAACATTCTTGAGAGACTTCCTTAGACCAAAGACTTTCCCAGCCCAGAAACGTACACCTTGTCAGACGGAGTGAGAACTTTATTGAGCCATGGTTGCTCCTCCTCTTCACCAAGTCTCAAGATTGAAATCTATGTAGATGAGAAGCTGGTGGAATATATTTAGATTCCCAGAGCTCCCCGCCCTGCCCCAGCCTCTCAGAGGGCGGGTCAGCTGGCACACTTTCCCTGGGAGTCTTGCTGCCCTGGGTGCCGTGCTCCCATCTGTCCACCCCCCTGCTGGTGGATGAATGGGTCTGCTTGGCGCTCCCTCTGAGTATCTGCCTTGCAGGAATAGCATGGACCAGAAGCAGGGATGGCACACCTTATGGCCCACGGAAGGGACTGCATGTGATCTCCACAGCACTTTCCCAATGCCAGTGAGGGTCATCTGAGAGAATGCCTGTGAAAGCATTGTGTGCATAGTAAAGGGCTGTGGACCCACTCATGTTTTTCACCAGGATGAGCTACAGACGAGAGGCATTTGCTCCTGATGGGATCTCTCCTTATCTCTAACAGGAATAATGTTTGTACCAGGAAATAATGTTTGTACCTCCTCTGGTCTCTTTCAGTGCCCAGCCTCTTTGCTCAGCCCCAGAATATCATGTTAAACTTCTCCTTAGAGTCCAAGATCCTTCCTTCTCCTTGGCCTTCACATCTCACTGCTTTGTGGAATCTCTGTTCCAAGAATCCTTGGATTCAGGCATATAGTTCCCTCCATCTGCACCCCTCCTCAAGTCTTCCATGATGAGGATGGTCAGGGCTTCTGAAAAGAAAAGGCATGGCCATGCTTTCTGAGTCAATCCCAACTCCTGCCCAGAAAGAGAAGTATGGGAAAGATGGCCTCAGGTTGGCCTTAGCTGTCGGGAGCAGCTCCAAGAGAAAAATCCACCCGTGACAAGGTTCCGGGCTGAGGTGACCCGGCCCAAAGAGGCCAGGCCATCCGGATGCACTCGAGGACCTCGACCAGTGTCATGACCCCTCACTTTGCATCGCTTTGCTTCTTGGTAGTGATTGTTCTGATTTTCCTAGTGCAGCCTAGAGGTTCAGTGAATAGGGCAATGAAATCTTAAACTGCTGCTAAACCACAGCGGTCATTGAGGCTAACACTGCTCCCAGGGATCTGGGTTAGCATGGGGCCTGGGATGAAGTCCTTTTATAAATATGTAACCTTTGGCACATCTTGATTTGAACTTCTTAGACCCACTTGGGTTAGGAGAGGCCCTAATGATTATAGAATAGTTATAAATGCACATGAATGCAATAATAAAATGCACCCTGACACTCTGTGAGTTCTCAGCCGGTATATATATACAGCTGGCTTAGAAGTACTGGCAGAATTTAAGAGAAATAAGGTAGTAAAAATAAGCTTTTGATCATAAACAGGTCTATAATATTTTCTGACTAGTAATAACTGCTGAGCTGCTTCTGAATTTCTCATACNCATGACCCCTCACTTTGCATCGCTTTGCTTCTTGGTAGTGATTGTTCTGATTTTCCTAGTGCAGCCTAGAGGTTCAGTGAATAGGGCAATGAAATCTTAAACTGCTGCTAAACCACAGCGGTCATTGAGGCTAACACTGCTCCCAGGGATCTGGGTTAGCATGGGGCCTGGGATGAAGTCCTTTTATAAATATGTAACCTTTGGCACATCTTGATTTGAACTTCTTAGACCCACTTGGGTTAGGAGAGGCCCTAATGATTATAGAATAGTTATAAATGCACATGAATGCAATAATAAAATGCACCCTGACACTCTGTGAGTTCTCAGCCGGTATATATATACAGCTGGCTTAGAAGTACTGGCAGAATTTAAGAGAAATAAGGTAGTAAAAATAAGCTTTTGATCATAAACAGGTCTATAATATTTTCTGACTAGTAATAACTGCTGAGCTGCTTCTGAATTTCTCATACCTTATCCATGGGGCACCCGGGAGTGCTCCAGCTGGAGAAAATAGATTTAGATATTAGTTAAGGAGAATGTAAGCTACTATTAATAATTAACTTTCTGTGCAAGCAGTGATTGTTTTACTGTCATGAAAATTAATGTAAGAAAACCACTGAAACTGTTATTGTATGTAAGAGTAGAATGTAGAAATGATACCATGGCTACCACTTGGATGCCTGCTGAAACCTGCAAGCAAGTTGCCTGATATTTGATCTGTGAGACAAAAGCAGGAGAGACAGCAGCGAGACCAGAAAAATGGAAAGGCCGTTTAAGGAGTGTAGAAGAAAACGGGACACTTAAATTGATTATTGTTTCAGCCTAAAAGGGCAAGAAGACTTTGTACCCAAAACTGACTTTGTTGAAAATCTCCCCTAGAGTCAGGGAATCAGAAAACAAAACAGATTGTTACCTAGTGATAGGAAAGAAAGAAAAATGATGGCCTGTTATTAATGATTGATATTTAAAAAGGTATATAAGGTCTAAAAGAGGGATTAAGGGGAGGATTCATAAAATTGGCTGTGTCCATGAGGCCAGTCTCCGTTCAGAGGATTCAATAAAATCGGCTGTGTCCTTGAGGCCAGTCCCCGTTCTTAACTGTGATTAATTGTGCTTAATTGGCTGTGTCCTTGAGGCTAGTCTCCGTTCTGGTTGTCCACCAACGCCAACGCCATTCATCCCACCAGTCCCCTGGACCCCCACGGAGGCTGGACCCCCCCACACTTAGCCTTGTGTTTTTTTCCAGAGCCAATTTGGATTCCCTAAGAACATCATACACTTCCTACACACGTGCATAATCCCAGGGATAACCAAATCCACACCCTGAAATAGGTCTGGTGATGCCAGAAGACAGTCCTGGTTAGAGAGCTCTTGGCCTCTGCATGACTTGATCCTTCCTTGGCATCTGACCTCAATTTTCGCAAATATAAAATAGAGAGTAGAATTCCTTTTTTCTCAGGCTTCATTGCACAAACTCTTAGGGCAACGAAGACATGAAATGCTGCCATACACACAACCCCACCCATCCTTCACTCCCTCACTCAACCTCCTGCCAGATGGTCAGCCAACCTCTGCTTACAATGTGCTAAATCCACGTGGCCTCTCTCACACCAGGATTAATTAAAAGATGCTTCTAATATTGAGCCAAATCTGCTGCGTTCCCACTTGTCCATCTTGGTCATCTCTTCTAGGCTGTTTCTACAGATGGGAAAAAGGAGGCTCTACACATTACACTCTTCCTGGTCCCCACGCCTGTCCTCGAAGCCAGTGCACCCTACTCTCTCAGCTGTCACTCTCAGCTGAATACTTTCATAATGCTTCTACTCACTGCCGTCTATCCACGTCTTCCCATCCTGGTCTTTGTGCTCTTTCGACTTTTAAGTATAGAAATTGTATTTGTCTGCTCCCTTTATCCCTCCCCTTGGGCAGCCCCTCTGCCCACATTTCCCTTTCCCAGTTCTTGCCCCACAGGCCTGCTTCCAAGACAGGTGAGATGGGGAGAAACTTCTCCAAGACAATGTAGAGGTACACATGGGAACACGATGTCTCATCAAAAGGAGTTGCAGTTCTATTCGAATGAATCCCATATCCAAATTCCATCTGTATTCCTCAGAGAATGAGAAACCAGGTCACATGTTTTATGTGACTTCTTTACACGGACTCAGAAATATCACAGAGGATAAGGTGATGGCTTAACCTGCTGCACCCTTGAATTTCTGCATCTCTGCCTCCCTCGGGGACATCAGTTAGTTAAAGACACCCCTGACCATAAGCTTTGCTGAGTTAATGGTCTCAGCTTCTCTCTCCAGTTCAGTTTCTCCTACCTGGCTGTCTCTTGTCACTTACACACACTTTCACACTTTCTGATCTTCAAGACTCTGAGCAGACCATTCCCTTGTCTGGAGGGCCCCTCCCTGACTCCATGTCCACATCTGCTCTGACTCTGTTCCCCTGTTCTACTTTCCAGCCCTTCAAGAGCCTGTTGGGACCAAACTTCCCTTCCCCAGCATGTGCACCTCCTGCAGTCCCCACTGCTCCTGTGCAGTGGGTCTGCCTCTGTCCTCAATACAGCCTTGCTTCCCCCCTCAGGAAGGCGGTCCATAGGGGCCCACACTCCAATTTCCTCTCCCACTGAACCCTCCCCGTTTGTGTTGTGAGTGCCTTCAGATTCCAAAATGTGTTCATTCAACATCACATTCCCAGTGCATAGACCACTGCCTGCCACACAATGGGAGCAAAACAAATTCCTCCTGAACAAATGTGTAACTGACTTTTCAAAGATTAGCCACTTTAAGGTTTATATTAGTATGATTATGTGTGCAAGGCTTTTGAGGATCAACTATTACTCATGCAATAAAAGGTGTAAACTTTACTTTTCAATTATGAATAATTTCAGAAGCCTGCAGAAAGTAAAAAAAAGAGTAAACTCATGTGATCAAACAGTAGTTTGGAGAACATAGAAAATTTATTGTAAAGACACCAGAAATGTCAAGCCCTTCAAGGTACAACCTTCAACCAGGAGATGTTGAGGTCACAGTACTTCCTAGAGAACCCACACTGAGTCCAGCAGATGCCTCAGGAGTGTCACTGACGTGAACATCGTATCAGGACTCAGCGAACAAGCGGAGGTAAATCCAGATCTAAGCAGCAAAGCCGGCCATCTCTCAAGGCCCACAAAGCCCCATTAGTTGGTCATACTTTCCCCATCCTGTCCCCTCCAGCATTTCTCAAGTATCTTATGTGACACCCAAAATAAACAGTCAGAGTCTCACAAAGAGAGAATCACAGAGAACAAGAGTCAGGAGGGACTTTGCAGTCTGGGAAGAGCATGAAGCTGTACCTTGCAAACAACGGGAAGCTTGCAGACTAGTTCAGGGTTGAACCTTCCCGAGACCCAAGTGTGATTCTCAAACTCCTCAGGGCTCAGGCACCTGGACAGATCAGTGCTGGGCTGCACGTGCCCAGCCTGCTGGACAATTCTCCAGAGAGTCATTATGAAGCAGAGTTCAGGAGGGGCCACACTTCCAAAGAATGGAGCTGCCAAAGGAGGTCAGGACAGAATAGAACCAGACTGCTGTCCATCGACTCCTTCACTCACTGCTAGTTACAGTCCTCCCTGTAGACAAGCATTTCTGCTTTCTGGAAACCCAGTCAGGCTGTTAACCCAAGGGATAATGTTTCCTGACACAGAGATTCAGAATCAGGACCAGACAGGACTTACAGGTGTCTGATGTGTAAATCCACACTCTCCAGCAATAGCAATGGATGGGGCTACAGACCAAGAGGCAGGAATTGACCCCTGGCACAGAAGTTCTCTTTACCAAGCTGGCCTGCCTTGTCCTCAGCTACTCACCCAAAAACCTCATTTTCAAGTCCCCTAAGGCAGCGTTCCCCAACCTTTTTGACACCAGGGATTGGTTTCGTGGAAGACAATTTGTCCCTGGACCAGAGGATGGGGGGAGATGGTTTCGGGATGATTCAATTGCATTACATTTATTGTGTATCTTATTTCTATTATTATTATATCAGCTCTACTTCAGGTCATCAGGCTAATATTAGATCCTGGAGGTTGTGAACCCAGCCTTAAGGAATGGATTATTATTCACAGAGAAGCCCAGGTGCAAGAAGGGGAGCCTGGAGTGAGAAAAAGAACCTGGAGTGAGAAAACTAGTATACTTGACATCAACTCTCTATTATCCGCAAGTGTCCCCAAGCTGGGCCAGCTGAGGCATCTGGCTTCAGAATGTGCCTGGCTGGGTTTGGACTACCGGTCAGTGCCCTCCAAACAGAGATCTGCCGTTTGGGATTATCCACCTGATTCCCTGTCTAAAGTGGAATTTATTGGCAAAACTGCTGAGACCCATCGGGAAAAGATAAGGGGATGGGGATCAGGAAGGGCGTGGCTGGGGGGTCAGGAAGGGCGTGGCTGGTGGGGTCAGGAGGTGGTGCTTATGAGCCGCGAGGCGTTGCAGAAGCCTGGCACTCTACTCCAGGATTCGCCTGTGGGAGGTGCTGGTAGACGTTTGGATTATCTGCATTCGGGAGGCGCCGCCGCTTCCGCCCCCGTACTTGCTGCTACTTTTGCTACTCCCTCCGTAGCCGCTCCCATAACCGCCTCCACTGCCTCCTCGAGAGCCTCCTCCGTAGCCGCCCGACCCTCCGCGCGAGCCGCCGCCGCCGTAGCCTCCACTGCTGCTGCCGCCTGCGTAACTTCCGCCGCCTGCGTAACCTCCGCCGCCAGCGTAACCTCCGCCTCCGCTGTAACCTCCAGAGCCCCGGCCACCTCCGCCGATGGTCAGCTGGCTGCTCTGCACAGCTGTGGGGTGGGGGCAAGGACAGTCCACAAGTGGGTCAGAGGACTGGGCAGGGCGGACCCGCCTGCACCTACCCTCAGAGCAGCCCCCTACATCCTTCATCACTGGCCGCATCTGACTTGCCAACAGCATGGATCAAAGTCTCCCCATTTCAGAAGTATTCTTCCTAATACAAAGGAATGTAGGGTGCATTTTCATTATTGCTACACCCTGAAGAATTCTAAGCCACGACTAATTATTAGGCATCATAAAAATCAAAATAAAGGAAAACTAAGGTCGTATATTATTTCAGCCTATTTCTCTGGGCTGTGCAGTTGTCCTTGCTTACTTTGCTTTTCGTTCTGTAGGACTGGACACAAAAATGCCCGCTGCCAGATTTCTGCTGGCCAGTCTTCTCACGGGCCCTCCCTCCCCCAGCCCCAACCAGCCCCACTCCTGGGCTCGGCTACTTACAGATACTCACTTGGCTCTGCAGCTCCCCTGACATCCTGTAAAAACCAAGGTGCACACAGTCAACATTATCGACAAAGCCTGAAGGAAAGCAGTCATCAGCCAGGAGACATCAGGAGCAGGGGAGGTGTGTTGGGAGCAGAGAGGTCAGGGAGCCAGTGCAGGCAGAGGGAATTTGAAGCATTTTCATGAAGCCCTTTAGCATTGGGGGTCACCACTTGGCTGCAGTGGCTTAAGTTGTGGTATTAGGGACGTTGCACTGGGGAATAGGACAGCGATGACAATGATGCTGCCTACTCACATGTCCTCTGCTTCTGACTTGAACGTTTCTGCTCACCCTGAGCTACCCGTCTTCCCAGGAAAGCTGGGATTGTATAAATAGTCACTCTCTAAATAATCCCACTGCTCCAGGGCTGCAGCCTGCCTGCGCTTGGCCAGGAGGCACGGCCCACCTGCTCTCCTCGCCCTCCAGCAGCTTGCGGTAGGTGGCAATCTCCACGTCCAGGGACAGCTTAGCTCCCAGCAGCGCCTGGTAGTCGCGCAGCAGGCGGGCCAGCTCCTCCTTGGACTGCTGCAGGGCGGCCTCCAGGTCCTGCAGCTTCTGCTGTGCGTCCTGGAGGGCCTGTTGTCCCCTCTCCTCTGCATCAGAAATGATGCTATGCATATGCTCGATCTACTCGGGAGAGTCAAGGAGAAGAACCACGGGGGCATGAGTTTCCAGAGCTCCATGAGGCGGGCGTCATGGGAGGCGGAAGCTCTGATCAGCCACCCTGAGCATACATCTCACCTGCTTCTTGACGTTGCCAATCTCTGCCTGCAGCCTCTGGATGGTGAGGTTGAGTTCGGAGATCTCCATCCTGCTGGTCTGCAGCTCGTCTCCATGTCTTCCCGCTGTGATCTGAAGCTCCTGGTACTGAGGGCCAAGGGCAGCATCACGGTCAGCCTGCTGCTCATCACACACTCCTCCAGGAAGGAGTGAGTCTGCCTTCCCAGACCCTGCCCAAGGCTGCTCTCCCCTAGGGAAGGTTCCAGAGTAAGCCTCCCTAGAGCCGTGGTTCCCCCATACACACACTCACAGTTGTATCAAACCTCCCTCATCTGAACTGTGACACCACACACACAGATATGCGCGCACACACACACGCCTATATCTCGAGACAGAGATTCAGAATCAGGGCCAAACAAGACAAACCTGCTTCTTGATGCCCCCTTTCACCTCCTTTTTCCCACATCTAAACTTCGCCCACACTGGGCCCCTCTCACTTTTCCCATCCCACCATATTCCTTCCTCCCCTTTTCCAGAATGAGTTCTCTAACACTCAGGACCTTCAGAGGCCCTCAGCGTGTTCCCTCTTGATTCTCATTTTCCTCTCTATCCCCTATCTATGGGCCCCATCAAGAGGACCTCCACCTGCATGCCATCAAAACTAGGCTCTCGATGACTGTTACAGGGGAAGCAGAGCGGGGGGCCTCTGAAGAAAACAAGGGGGAGCATGGACTCCAGCACATCTCTGCATTCTGGAGTCTTCACTGTTGACCATCTATCTCCCCAGTCTGTTGCCAGACCCCATGGCACTCAGAACACGTGCCTGCAGGACAGTGGGATAGAGGCCAGCCACGACTGGAGATGGTCACAGGTAATCCACAAAACAGATCTCAAGCTCCAGGTGTTCAGAATTGAGTGACTGGCCTTTGACTCTTTAACTGCTGTGTTCGCCCTCCAGAAAGTTCCAAGTCCATTTATGTTAAACAAGTCACCAAGGGTGTGCCCCAAAACTTAGCTACAAAGATGTTTACCAGAAAACTGGAGACATATTCTTACCATGCAGTACCACACTGCTCTTAAAAATGATGTCAAATATTTAATGTCAGAGAAAGGTATTCACAAGTAATAAATGAAAGAGAAAAATATAAAAAGATATTTTTAAAGATATCATTATGAAAAAATAAGAAAACATCATGGTGGCTGAGAGCATATATGTGCAGATGGTGCACCTGAATTTAATTAAATTCTGCCTCTGCTACTTCCCAACCATAACAGCCAAGGGAAACTGGTAACCTCGTACTCTATTATTGGTAAAACAATAAATGAATCTTTACCTCATAGCGTTGTTGTAAGGAGTAAATGAAATTCTATGTATAAAAGCACTTAGTGCAGTGCCTGATTATGTGAGTTTTCAACAAAGGTTAGCTACAAAGAACAAGTGGAAAATATGCTGACATTGCATAGTGGTAGTGGGATATGAGTAATCTTTAGCTTTAATCTTGAAATTTTTCTATAGCAAACATGTTTTACTTTAGAAATAAGAAAAAGACAATACAAGTTCTGGGAGGTGTGCTCGGTTCAGGGTAACAGGCCTGGGCTGGGGCTGGGGATGCTCACCTTGGTCTGGTACAAGGCCTCAGCCTCGTCCTTGCTCCTTTGTGCAATCTCCTCGTACTGGATCCTCACAGCATCAATGATGCTGTCCAGATCCAGGGAGCGGTTATTGTCCATGGACAGGATGACGTTGGTGTCAGTGATGTGGGTCTGCATCTGAGACAGCTCCTGCAAGGCATGGAACACAGGCTGACTTCTTCCACTCCCCTCCTGGGACCTCAGTTTCCCTCTATGCTCCCACCAAGGCTCTCTGGGGAAGCCTTAAGAGAGAAAAGCTCTCTGGGAAAAGCTCTTAGAATCACTGTTGTGTGCCCAGAGGGACCTTCACTAAAGGTACAGGCATCTGGATCTAGGCTCAGAGGAGAAGAAGGGAGCCTGAACTCAGAGCTGCCCATCATGCCTTTCCCGGACCCTCCATCCCACCTTACTCTGGCTTGGCCACCATCTTGAGCTGGACCCCCAGCCAGGCAGGCTTGTTCCTTGAGATCACGTGAGTTCCCAGAAGCAGCAGAAAGGACTCCATGTGTGTAGACGCTCAGACTCGCTTTAGCATCTGGGCTCCACTGCTAACCAGTTGGGTGACTGAGCAAGGAACTCAGTCTCTCAGTGCCCCTGTTCTCTCATCTATAGACTGGAGATTCTCAAGACCCAGTGCAGCTCCCAGCACAGCATCCAGTCCAGAGAAGGTGCCTCCAAGTTAGATCAGGGTTGGGAGGAGTATGTTATCCCCACCTCTCCAGTCTTCATCTGTGTTCCCTTTAAGACCCACACTGCCCTCTCCCACAGAGTTCCCTGATGGCCCCATCTACTCCCCAGTGCTGATGAAGTTGTCTGGTTGGTTTTACCCCATATGTCCTGGGCATCGACCTTCCTTTCCAGACAGAAGCAGAGACTGTCTCACCATCTCCCACCTCCCATCTCCAGGGCCCCACCCAGAATCCTGAGCTTTGGGGGTTGAAATGATTCTGACTCCAGGCCCGCAGACTTGAGGTGACTGGGGAGAGGCATCCCCAGGGGGTAAGGTTGGCTGTCAGACCTCCCCCTCTTACATCCCACACCCCCTGACAGATGTAGAAGAGAGAAAGGTTTCTTATGAGGACTGAGCTCATCATCTCATAGAAATATTTGAGATTTTCACTCACCAATTGAAATAAATGTTTCAGGAAATAGGCCTCCTCAAGCAGATTGTCTGCCTTGGACTGCAGGTCCGCTTTGCTCAGATAAGCAGAGTCCACATCCTGAACAGCAAGCGAAGACAGTCCGACTCGGTTGCCCTGCCACCAGCTGTCTGGGCAGCCTTGGGCAAATGGCAAAGTCTCTCTGGGTTTATTTCCTTGCCTGCAAATTTCCTCTCCTCACTCAAATAAGGAGCCAGCAAACCTGGGCTTTCCAGGCCAGAAGGAAGTGTTCATCAGCTCCTCATCCTGGCCAGTCATGCAAAACACCCCAGGTCCTAAGGCCACCACACAACACACTCACATGCTGCCCATTAATTTAATTCCACTTTCAGGACTCTGGAGAGATTAAAAACTCAAAAACTTTTCAAGATTCATATCAGCAACTCACTTTTGAGACTTACTGCTTCAGGGTCAGGGCCCCAGCATTTAGGAAACACCCTCGACAAGCTGACCCCAAGCTCACCTGTCCACCCCTCAGTTCTACTGCATCCCAAAGGAGCCCTGCCTCTTCTCAGCCTCCTGAACCCACAGTCCCCCTCTGGACACCCCCATCCCTCACCTTCTTCAGGACAACAAAGTCGTTCTCGCTGCTAGTCCTCCGGTTGATTTCTTCCTCATACCTGTTGGGGGGAGGTCAGAAACACAAGAGGCTGCAAGGGCTGACCTTGGCTCCTTGAGATTTTTCCTTGCAGTGGGAGGCTCGGAATTGCCCAAACTTTTATGGTCCTAGACTCTGACTGTCCCCTGCCAGGGCCTGCCACTCTCGCTGACAAGCAGCTGGAGCCACCTCCTGGCTCTCCAGGTCAACAGAGGACTGCTGCTGCTGCTGCTAGGTTGCTTCAGTCATGTCTGACTCTGTGCGACCCCATAGACGGCAACCCACCAGGCTCCCCAGTCCCTGGGATTCTCCAGGCAAGAACACTGGAGTGGGTTGCCATTTCCTTCTCCAATGCATGAAAGTGAAAAGTGAAAGTGAAGTTGCTCACTCGTGTCCGACTCTGTGCGACCCCATGGACTGCAGCCTACTAGGCTCCTCCGCCCATGGGATTTTCCAGGCAAGAGTACTGGAGTGGGGTGCTATTGCCTTCTCCACACAACCCCACAATGTGGAAAAGCCAGAGCCACATAGAACGTCCCCAAAATGTCCTTTTTATTTTAATATCTTACCTTTGTACATTTGTCCAGTTCGATCATTTCTTTTAATGATAACCTAAACAACAACCACTTTTACTAAATTTTTTAAAAGAGAAAAAAACTTCACCTGCCTTTCTGCCCCCGTCACCATTAGTGTGTATTTCATTTCCCCCTTGTTGACTCACACACATGTGACTGCTCAACGCAGTAAGCATGTCAAGATGATGTTAAGAGAAACATTCTACGCCCCGAGCAAGGGGGGGCAGGACCAGGGGGGTGGCTGCTCTGTTGCCTGTATGGGACAGGAGCAGCCGACCTAGAATTAAGTAAGTCATATCACTCCTACCATTATTACTAATAATAGCTAGTGCTTATTGAGTGCTTCATATGTGCAAAAACAGTCTAAAAACTATTAAGAATACTTTACCTAAGCCAGTGGTTCCCCATATATGGCTCCCAGTCCACCAGCATCAGCATCACTTGGAAGCATATTAGAAATAAAAGCCCTCTGGGCCCATCCCAGTCCAATCTGATTTCCACAAACTGGTGCACGCTCAAATTTGAAGGCCACAGATCTCCCCCTCACAACAATTCAACAAGGAGGGTACTCACTATCCCTACTTTACTAATGTGAAAACCAAAGGCTTAGAAAGCTGACCTTGCAGGCAGTCAAAAAGTGCTGAAGCCCACCCTGGAACCCAGGCTTATGTGACTCCAGCATCCATGAAGATCCTCTGCTTCCACTCCCCACCCAATACAATTGAGAGCTGACTGGCAATACCATCACTCCTGGGCTACCATGCGCAAAATGGTGCCCATGCAGTTGTGCAGTGGTGCAGAGCCTGCCTGGCTGCGCCTGATGTCCAGGGCCCCTCCACCCCTCACCCATTCACACTAAGCCTTGCCCCATAAACCAGTCCCCTGCCTTGTTCCTCCCCACCCCTTTGCTCCTCCTGGAGCCTCACTTGTTCTTGTAGTCATCCACAACATCCTGCATGCTCCTGATCTCCAAACTCTGGCGCATCTGCTCCGCTCTGAGAAAATCCACCTGCCTCTGCAGCTTGATGATGAAGCTTTCAAAGACGGGCTCCAGGTTGTTGGTCTGAGTCGACGTGTTTACCTGCTGCAGTAGCTCCCATTTTGTCTGGAGCACTTGATTCTGCTGCTCCAGAAATCGCACCTAAGAACAGAAAACCTCCAAGTTCACCCCCAAGCCATGGGTCCAAGAAGCACTCCCACGGGTAGAAGCAGATGCAGCCCCAGAGCATATCCAAACCTCGGAGAATCAGGATGCCCCTCTGGAGGCCAGAAGGCTCTCTTTTTCTAGGACCAGGATGCATGAATTCAGTATGGTTTCTGATGGTTGACCAATGACTGTAAGGTCAATCTGCCGAAAAATTACACTAATCGAACTCTGCTGTTGAAGGCAAGTCCCCTCCATCCGAGTGGTACCCTGTTTCCTTTGGTTCTATCAGCTCCCATAGTAGAGTTGCCCATCCCCACCCTCAGCTCCCCATGCCAACCTCAGGAAATGGTGACCCAGAGCATCTGAAACACCGGCACACCCACGGCTCATGTCTCTCTGTGGCTGAAACACTTCACGTGATTCAGGAGAAGAGAAAGTAAGAGGAGGGGAGGAATAATTTTGGCTTCGAATATTAAATTGATTCCTGAACACACTAGCCCAGGTGCCCCCATCCCACGACCCATGACCTCTATTGCTGCAGCCCAGTGTGTTTTTCAGGAAGGTCACCTCATTTAAATGTTCTCATAACCCAGATAGATTTTTTTAAAAACCATGAAATTTTAGCCATGTTTTTATATTGAAGTGTAGTTGGTTGACAATGTTGTGTCCGTTTCAGGTGTGCAGCAAAGTGATTCAGTTACACATAGACATGTGTCTATTCTTCATCAAATTCTTGAATTAGGAGTTTGGGATTGACATCTACACACTACTATATTTAAAATAGGTACCAACAAGGACTTACTGTATAGTACAGGGCACTCTGCTCAATACTCTGTAATAACCAAAGAGGGAAAAGAATTTTGGACCAAATTTTTAAAGTAGGGACATTTTTTAAGTTATGTGATTCATCCTAGTGCCCCAAAGTAAGGAATTGGACGTTGCCTGTGTATGAGTTGTGTATCCACACTCAGCTGTGTCCAACTCTTTGCAACCCCATGGACTATAGCTCACCAGGCTCCTCTGTCCGTGGAATTTTCCAGGCAAGAATCCTGGAGCGGGTTGCCATTTTCTCCTCCAAGGGATCTTCCCAACCCAAGGATCGAACCCGGGTGTCCTGCATTGCAGGCAAATTCTTTACCATCTGAGCCATAACTAATCTCATTACTGTCCAATAAATGCTTTTATAGGTATTTCCAAACTCAGGGATCGAACTAGTATTTGGGAAACCCCCACGTTGCAGTTTCCTTCATTAGCACAGAGGATGGAGAGACCTCACCCTGTGTTCTCACTGCTTCTTCCCCCAAAGCTGTGCACATGAAGGTCAAGTACAGGCTCCAGAAAACTAGCGGGCGGTGCAGACCCAGTCCTGGACTGTCCTTCCCATGATGATGGTCAGATTTTGTCCTACCTCCACCAGCCGCCTGCAGGGGGAGCCGCCCCTCCCGTGCCTTAAGTGAGGACAGTGGATTTCTCCATGCTTTGCTAAGGTGTGTGTACACACACACACACACACACNTCACCCCCAAGCCATGGGTCCAAGAAGCACTCCCACGGGTAGAAGCAGATGCAGCCCCAGAGCATATCCAAACCTCGGAGAATCAGGATGCCCCTCTGGAGGCCAGAAGGCTCTCTTTTTCTAGGACCAGGATGCATGAATTCAGTATGGTTTCTGATGGTTGACCAATGACTGTAAGGTCAATCTGCCGAAAAATTACACTAATCGAACTCTGCTGTTGAAGGCAAGTCCCCTCCATCCGAGTGGTACCCTGTTTCCTTTGGTTCTATCAGCTCCCATAGTAGAGTTGCCCATCCCCACCCTCAGCTCCCCATGCCAACCTCAGGAAATGGTGACCCAGAGCATCTGAAACACCGGCACACCCACGGCTCATGTCTCTCTGTGGCTGAAACACTTCACGTGATTCAGGAGAAGAGAAAGTAAGAGGAGGGGAGGAATAATTTTGGCTTTGAATATTAAATTGATTCCTGAACACACTAGCCCAGGTGCCCCCATCCCACGACCCATGACCTCTATTGCTGCAGCCCAGTGTGTTTTTCAGGAAGGTCACCTCATTTAAATGTTCTCATAACCCAGATAGATTTTTTTAAAAACCATGAAATTTTAGCCATGTTTTTATATTGAAGTGTAGTTGGTTGACAATGTTGTGTCCGTTTCAGGTGTGCAGCAAAGTGATTCAGTTACACATAGACATGTGTCTATTCTTCATCAAATTCTTGAATTAGGAGTTTGGGATTGACATCTACACACTACTATATTTAAAATAGGTACCAACAAGGACTTACTGTATAGTACAGGGCACTCTGCTCAATACTCTGTAATAACCAAAGAGGGAAAAGAATTTTGGACCAAATTTTTAAAGTAGGGACATTTTTTAAGTTATGTGATTCATCCTAGTGCCCCAAAGTAAGGAATTGGACGTTGCCTGTGTATGAGTTGTGTATCCACACTCAGCTGTGTCCAACTCTTTGCAACCCCATGGACTATAGCTCACCAGGCTCCTCTGTCCGTGGAATTTTCCAGGCAAGAATCCTGGAGCGGGTTGCCATTTTCTCCTCCAAGGGATCTTCCCAACCCAAGGATCGAACCCGGGTGTCCTGCATTGCAGGCAAATTCTTTACCATCTGAGCCATAACTAATCTCATTACTGTCCAATAAATGCTTTTATAGGTATTTCCAAACTCAGGGATCGAACTAGTATTTGGGAAACCCCCACGTTGCAGTTTCCTTCATTAGCACAGAGGATGGAGAGACCTCACCCTGTGTTCTCACTGCTTCTTCCCCCAAAGCTGTGCACATGAAGGTCAAGTACAGGCTCCAGAAAACTAGCGGGCGGTGCAGACCCAGTCCTGGACTGTCCTTCCCATGATGATGGTCAGATTTTGTCCTACCTCCACCAGCCGCCTGCAGGGGGAGCCGCCCCTCCCGTGCCTTAAGTGAGGACAGTGGATTTCTCCATGCTTTGCTAAGGTGTGTGTACACACACACACACACACACACACACACACCCATCCACACATACCAACACACACACACAAACAAACACAGACACACATGCCCTCCAGGAGCCGCCCAGAAGATGTGGGGAGTGGTGGGGGAGGAGGCTAACACACTCTTTTGTGTTGTCAGAGAACCATGAAGATAGTTCTCCACAATGCTTAAGGAGTTGAGGGCAGACAGAATTCCCAGCCTGAGACTGTCCATCTGAGTAGCCAGCCCTTATTAACTTCCTTTGGCTCTGACTCTAGGCTGGAATGTGCCCAGAGAATACTCTTTCCCATGGCTTGTTTTTGTTAACTTTATCAAAGCAAGAGATAAAGCAGCCGCCCTCACAGCTTGTCCACCCGGTTTGTGACATCCCCATGAGAAATACCTGCCACCTGGCCAGCTATCACTCTGGTGGCGATCCCAGGGAGGGGAGAGACTGGGTGCTTGTTTGCAGCCCTGTGCTCTGCGTTGTGGGGACCAGAGGAAAGGATCTTATGGTCCCACAGGGAGGCTCTATGTCAAACAATGAGGGGGCAGTGGGACAATTCTGAGTGCTAAGGGGTTAGCCAAGCCCCCACCCCAGGCGAAGAAACTATGGCTTTCATTGGTCACCCAAACTTCAGAGTCTGAGGCTGACTTCAGGGAGTGCCAGGCAATTTTCATGAGATTTAGCCACTATAAAAATCACCGAAAGCCTTCATGATCTTTCCCCAGGGGCCCCTAAACACTGCTGGGCTGTGTCCCAGCAGCAGTACTCAGGAGAAGCCCGGGTAACCCAGATCAAACTTAACATCATGCAGAGTTAAGCTTCTTCCTGGATAAAGCACACCCCACTTGACCTCCTGTGGCCCTCTCCCCCTGCAAATGACACTCCAATCACCTCCTAGTGCCTCCAGCAGCCTAGGTCTCCCCAACTCTTTGCCTTGCGAAGTCCTAGTCTCCCTTTAGATCTCAACTAGGGTGGCACCCCCTGGGGTCTCCCCTTCTTAACCCCCTGTTCTTTTCCCTGTGGCATCTGTTGTGATTTCAGTCTTTTGCTTTTTAGCACATTCCTCCCCACAATGGGCTGTGAGCCCCAGGAAGGCAGATTTTGTTCTCCAGTGGACACCAGGTGCTGAGACCCGTAGATACACAGCACCCAGCACAGGGAAGACCCTTCATAAACGCCGTGGACTAATGAGATGCTAAGACTTCGGCATTGCTGCTAGTGTCGACCATCCACCCTGCTCATTGCCCTGAACAGAGGGCTCAAGCTCAGCTGAACAAAGCCAGGCCACTGTCTCTGTGGGAAGAACTGGGTCCCTCATCCTTTTTTCCTAGGATCCCTTTCCTTTGCCATTGAGTCTTTTAAAAAAAAAAAAAAAACAGCCTTTGTCTCCATTCCTACTCTCTGAGAGCCCAAGTTTGACACCTGAAGGGTTGACTCAATTTTTCATTCAACACATATTTATTGAGCAGCTGTCAGATGCCAGACAGTATTCTGGGGCTGGAGATACAGCTATAAATAAATCAGACAAAATACCTGCATTCTAGGAGTTCAAATCTATTTGAAGAGATGACTATATGGAAACAAACGTAAACTACAGTGTGTTGAATGGCTGTAGGGGCCATGGAGAAAAGTAACACACTGATGCGGGGTAGGGATGCTGATATGGGGTACTCCTTTAAATAGGGAGATCAGGGAGGCCCCACTGAGACAGCAGTGTGTGAGCAAAGACCTGAAGGAGATGAGGGGTTTGGCTGGACCACTCCTTGGAGGGAGGAGTTCCAAGCAGAGGGAATAGCAAGTGCAAAGGCCCTGAGGCAGGTCCATGGTGGGGTACAGGAGGATGAGGGATGTAATAGCATGCCAGTGAGCAAAAGGAAAACAGGAGTAGAGTCAGAGAAGGTGTACAGGGTCACGTTGTTGAGTTGTACCTTGGTGAGCTAAGTTCCTGCCTTCACTTTGCTCACTAAACCTTGCAGTTTGAGAGTGGTTCTACCCAGTAGCAGCAATGTGGCCTCAGTCTCACAAATGCAAGCCAGGAACTAGCAGCAGCTATGGGTTAGAGGGCCAGATCATACAGAGCCTAATAAGATCATGGCTATTATTTCTGATGAGACAGGAAGCCAACAGAGGGTTCAAATGGACTGATATGGTATGTTTTTAAAGGATGGCACTGGTGTGGTGCTGAGAATAGGCTGTACAAGATTAAAGTTAAAAGCAGGAAGGTCAGGTCAGAAGGTAGGGTCAGAAGCCACTGTGATAGAAGCCTTCTCTCTTCCAGCCAGGCCAGAGCCCTCCTGGATAAGTACTCTCCTCGTGGTCATCATAGTCCAGGCCCTTAGGGAAGAGCAGGAAACCATAGTCACTTGAACTTTGGCCTGTGCCCTCAGCCCCATGCCATAAACCTGAGCAGATGTCCTGTTAATGGCAGGAACCACAATCAAATCAGAGTCTCGGGAGATCAGCTGCCCATGGCCATTTCAACAGTCCCCAACCCTGTTTTCTTCCTGCCTTTGATATAGCTTGACCTTTCAATGGTGTCTCCTTTATGTCACCTTCTTGTTCCCATCAAGCTCTCTTAGTCCCTGCCTATACCTGAGGTGTGATGATATTCAGCCAAATGTCTCATCCAAGGTGATCAGAAGCTTTCAGAAGCACTTTGCTCTGCTGAATTCCTCTTTGACTGCCTCTGGACCTCAACATTCTTATCCCTCCACCCCCAACTCACCCACTGTGTCCTGGCTCCAGCCTTCACCCAGGTATCAGAGGCCAGGTGCACAGACCAGTGGTGGACTTTGGCAATGGCTACCCTGCAGTCAGAGTTAGGTCAAGCTTTGGCCTCAACACTGAACTCCTCTGAGGCCTGAGGGAATGTCACTGAGCCTGCAGGGGTCTCTGGATCCCAGGGTGCTTCCTATTACATCCCCAAAGGTACAGAAATTTCTGGGGAGCCTCCAGTGGCTTCCATGCCTCCACCACCTCTGGACAAAAGGACATGCTGGTGGAAGGTCTCTTCCATATCTCTTCTACTAGCCCCTGCTTGGTGGTTTGGACCCGACCCAATATAACCTGGGGTTTAAACCAGGGAGAGGGGTTTGTTTGTTTTTTTTTGCTCCATCTGGCCTATTCTTGGCCCTGGATGAGCTAAAATGAGGAACTCAGACAGAATCCTGTATAGCAGGGTATTGGCTTTGACCCCCAGCTGTCCCCACCAGAGTCATCAGCTCAGCTCTGCTGCAGTGCGCCCACTCTGCTTCTCTCTCCCTGCTCTGTGTCTCCACCTTCCTCCTCCTTCCTCTCTTGTGCCATGTTCTCCAGAAATTGTAACCGTTTAAAATTTCCTAAAAGTGTCAAACTCTCAGGCCTCCTGGTTCTTCTGCCTGGAAACTCCCTCTGCCCTGAGAACCTGTTTGACTCTTTCTCCACCCTCAAGACCTTCATCAGCCCACAGCTCGTCACACCCTCCTTTGTGCTATGGCGCAGAGAGCGATGTCTCTATCAGCACACCTCCCACACACTGTCACAACCCTCCTCCCTTTAGATCTGGGGCTCCTTGATGGCAGGACCTGTGTCCTTGTCACCCGGCAACACCTGGAGTGTCTGGCATACAGTAGATACTTAGTAAATGTTTGTGGGCTGGATGACTATGTAGGTGGGTAGGTGGGCGGATGGATGGATGAATGGGTGGGTGAATGGGTAGATAGGTGAAGGGTATATGGATGAATGAGTAAATGGATAGATGAGTGGGTGGATGAATGGATGAATGGATGGATGGAAAGTGAAAATGATGAGTGAGATCACATCATGTATTTTGTCTGATGGGTATTTTCATTCCTTGGATCTGCTTTCCTGCCAAAATGAAAAGACAAAGATAAACCCGTCAAGAAGTCAAATTGAGGCCTAAATGAAGTCAATGCTTTCTTAAGGTCCCAGGACACACACTGGAAGTGACTGTCACCACCAGAGACAATGTGACGAGAGGCGGCAGGGTACAACGTCATTTGGTCGGAGCCCAGAGACTGCCTGCCCCTGGGGCACTCACCTTGTCAATGAAGGAGGCAAACTTGTTGTTCAGAGCCATGATCTGCTCCCGTTCCTGCATCTTAACCCTCTGAATTTCAGGGTCCACCTCCAGGTGAAGTGGTTGTAAGAGGCTCTGATTAATGGTCACTTCTTGGATACCCCCTGGGGGACAAGAAGGACCAAAGCCCCCAAGCCCCAAATTGCCACCCCTAAACCCAGCACCCCCAAGACCACCTCCTCCATAGCCACCACCTCCAAAGCCACGACCCCCAAAACCACCACCTCCAAAGCTCCTGCCTCCTCCAAAACCCCCTCCTGCTCCCCCACCCTGGCAGAAACCACTGGCACTTCTCCCCACTAGGCTGATGGAGATGCTTTTACTGCCACCCAGATTGTACAGGCTCCTGGAGGTAAACCCCCTTGCATGGCTCCCATACCCACCACCACCACTGCCGCACCTCCCTCGGGCCTGACACACGGACCTCACAGCCCTGCTCCCACCACCAGAGCCCACAGAGGAACCAGCACTGTAAACCCGCCTGCTCCTGGAGCTGAACGCTGACTGGGAGCTAAACTGATGGCTCATGGCTCCTGGAGCATCCAGAGACCCAGACAAGAGAAAGGAAATAAAAGGAAGCAGAGAATGCAGAGGGAGGGATCTAAGACTCCTTTGGCGGGAGATCTGGCTCAGTCCCTATATATACACGCATTTGCTGGGCTGGGCACCTTCTGAAGCCTGGGAGGGGAGTATTTGTGTTTAGTTTGCCTTGCCAGCAACATCTGTTTAAAACCTCACACCTATGAGTTGCAGAAATCGCACTGCAGACAAACTCCTCGAACTCGATTATTTATCATTCATCTCTTGCCACTTAGAGATCAGAAAGCAATAAATACTCTCTGCAGGTCAAGTCGCTGGAAACTCCTATACAGTTTTCCCCCAAAATCTTGATATCTTCTTGAGAAACTCCACCACTGAGTTGTTGGTTGGCGGGTGTGTCCAGGAGATCTGGGGCAAATCGAGGGGGTGTCCAGTTGCCTTGCAACCACAGCTGGGACCAGGGTGGAGACTTCACCAGCATTATCCTGGTGGGGCAATAGAAATGATCTTCCTACACCCTGGTTCTGCTCCCCACTGTTATCATCACCCAAATCTTGATCACAGAAAAACACAGTACTGTGGTCATTGAGGGCGAGTGAAAGCAGGGCACTCTGCCCAAGGCTGCCCACACTTTCTGGGTGCATCACGAGTCACTCCATACACTCGGGCTCCTCAAGTGCGAGACAGATGAGGTCCTGTGGCACCAACGGTCTGTGGTTGTAGATTCATTGAGCATCTCGCAAGACTTAACATGGTCTTCTAGACCAAGAGACAAACTACCCTCAAATCTCCTTTTTATTTTTCTTTCCCCACCCCAACCTCTTGTAGACCAATGCTTTTGTAAAACAGGATAAAAATGAATTACCCTTAATGGGAGATTTCTTTTGCATGCGCACGTGCTCAGTCGTGTCTGACTGTTTGCGACCCCACAGACAGTAGTCTACCAGGGTCTTCTGTTCATGGAGCTTTCCATACAAGAATACTGGGATGGGTTGTCCTTTCCTTAGCCAGGGGGTCTTCCAGACCCATGGATCAAATCCACATTTACCTGCATCTTCTGCTTTGACAGGTAGATTCTTTACCACTGAACTACCTGGGAAAACCAAAAGAAGATTTTCTTTAAGGTATATGAAATACAAGCCTCATCTTTTTTTATTTTTAGATTAAACAGACCCCAAACTATTCCATTGCTAAGAGGAAAGATATTTGCAATTTGTTTCTAAATGATCATTGTCATATTTTGTATGTATCTCCTCTCAAATCAGTAACAAAGAACCTGTGGACCATATTTTGGAAAGCACTACCCCAGACAGCAAGTGTGGGCAAAGCTCATTCGACATGCATCAGTGTCAGCCTATTAAAAAAAATGTGTGTTTGCCATCTGGAACTAAATGGATGGTGACTTTCACCCAAAACTTATGACAATGACAAATATTATTGAGGGGGGAAAGCCTTAAACATCCAGACTCAGGAAAATGACTACATGATGGCTTGCCACTTAGATACAATTATCTAAAATTATCATTACAGAATGATACAACGTTAAATGAGGAAATACACAATGGTATCCGTGCTATGAACCCATAAAAATTAAGAATGCCAAGAAGGCAGGTTTAAAAAGCAACATAGGAAGTGAATTGGTTTATTAAAGATTGTAGGTGGATTTTTTTCCCTATGTCCTTTGTTTTTGTGCAATAAGAAAACACTTTTGCGAAAGCTGAGACTGAAGTCCCAGCTGCCAACAGCTAGAGCAAGACAAGTGCTGGAGAACACCAGTGAGCAGCATCCCAGGGCTGGGAGCGGCTCTGTGGGCAGCCTCCATGCCCTCCTAACTGCTCGGCAATTGTTTAGTGAACAGTCTCCATAGACTCTATGTAAAAGAGATAGTGAGCTTAAAATTTACAGTCACAGAGCTGGTCGCAGCACCCAGCTCTGTCTTCACTGATCTTAGGCAAGTCACCTCCAGGAGAACCTCAGAAACTTAAAGAAATCAGAGTATCTATTCCTCACAGAGTCAAGCCCATAAGGCAAGTGAAAAAGCACAAAGCACTGTAATATACCAAACAAACACAGATAGAGCTATTTTCCGATTCTGGCAGGTTGACCAACGGCCCCTCTTTGCCGGGACTTTCAGTGCTTAAACCAGGACAGTCCTGGTCAAGTCAGGATGCTTGCCACCTTAGTCTGGGCACCTCAGGTCTACACACCCTTAGTCCTGATCTTAACCCCATCAGGGAGCTCTTGGTAAAAAAGATAAGCCAAGCCTCAGCCTCTGGGCCCAAGAGACACAGAAGAAAAGCAGTAGACTCAGAGGAAGAAAAGGGGAGCCAGGGCTTGGGATGGGTCAGAGTGAAAGAGTGGCCTGAAGGCAAGGATTCTGAGTCAGGTCGAGGCAGAGAAAGCAGGATAAGTGGAGAAAAAATGATGGGACCCAGGTAGAAAGCAGCAGTGGTGTGGGGAAGATCCTTGGGTTGGGCATCTCAAAGTCCGGCCTGCCTCTGCCTGCTCCTGGTCCCATGACTTGGACACTTAGCTCCTTGAGCCTCAGTTTCCTAATCTGCAAAATAAGGATAATCACCCTCGCTTCACAGGGTGACTCTAGTGAATAACTGAGATCATATATGAAAACTCCAGAGAATCATACAAGTGGTTTCAGGTACCCCTGCCCCTCACCTCCACAGAGTCTTTCCTGAAGGTTCTAGACCACATGAGCCAACTTGTCACCTGCTGCAATGATTTTTGCATCACTCACTTTCAACTCTTATTATGAAGAATGCCCATAATTAAACTTTTCATGTGTGTCTCTACCACCAACTAAACAGGAAGCTCAGGCTTACATTTACTCCCATACTGAACATGGGTACCTGGTCAATTGTAATGAAATAGAAGAGGAACCCAAGCATTATTCAGAAAGCAGAATTTAGAAAACCCCTTTCGTCTCTAGCTGTGACTGGCTGCCAGCATCCAATGCCAACACCCCTGTCTGAGAGCTGGCTGACCCCTGGTGAGCTACTGTCACTCCCTTGAAGGACTGAGGCAAGGGGAGCTCAGCAAATATTACTATCTGAGCCTTTGGTGTAGGCTGAAAACTATTCTACTCCTTCAGCACAAAAGAAAACTGGCTTAAAGTGAAACAAGAGAAATTTGGCTTGTCCAGAAGACTGACCTGGGGAAAATGTTAGACGGTGGATGAGATTTCTTGGACAAATCGCTGTCCCCAAAGAAAAACCCTTTAATTGGTTGGACAGCACAGAGTAATGGATTCTAAACTTGCTACACATTGGAATCACCTGAGGAACTTCAGAAACCACTGATGCCTGTGTCCACCCCTAATAACCAGTTCATTCATTCGGGGAGTAGTGTAGGCTTTGGAATTTTTAAATTCCAGGTGGTTTAAATGGGTGGACAAATTTGGGAACCATTAACCTGGAGGAAGCAGAGGATAACTGAGAATATTGAGATTCCATTCAGTCCGAGGACAAAAAAATAATCATCATAGCACTAATAGTCAACCTCTTACCAAGGGCTTTCGATGGACCAAGCACTGCGCTGGTTCTGTAATGTGGATAATTTCATGAAATCTGTAAGTCAACATTGTAAGGGAGATATTCCTATTCTTACCCTCACTTTACAGATGGGGAAGAGGAGACTTGGAGAGATCAAGTAGCTTATCTGGGAACTTACAGATGAAAGTGGTGGAATGGAGATTTGAACCCAGGCACTCCTACTCCAGAACCCACAGGTACTGCAGAAGAGGTGGGGTCTTTGGAGAGACAGAGTCCCCACCTCCTCTCCACATCTCTTCTCACCTGCCATCAGTGCTGTCCTTAAATGGAAAGTAGAAAATCAGTTGAGGACTCCAGCTGGCCCTGCCTGTCTCCCAGGTACTGAAACCCAGGGCTGCCAAGAGGGTGAGGCCCAGGGCAGTAATCAGCTACCAGATCACAGCCTCTGGCGGCAGTGGGAGGCAGCGTTTAAGAGAAGTCGCTGGTGTGACTGGCTGAGGCAGCCCCTGCAAAACCATCCCCATCTCACCCTGCCTCTCCCAAGTCTAGAGGGGGATATTACAGGACAGCAAGGAAGTGGGGCAGGACCTGAGGGCAGAAGCAGGACCCCTTGGGCAGAGGCAGGAGCAGAGGGAGAATTTCAATACCAGCCCCCAGTTGGGGAGGTCCTAGTGCAGGTACGTGGGTCTTTAATCTTGAAATCAGAGCCTTGGGGACCCTGAGCACCAGAGGGAGGCAATAATGTGACAGGGATCAGGAAGAGCAGCCCCTAGGACGGATTTGAAATTCCTAGCCTGGGCTTCCCACACCCTCAGACCAATATTCTGCCTCTGGAGAATCAGACCTGGACAGTTGACAAGACCTCAGCCCAGCACCTTAATTTTATGAGAAGGAAATACAAAAAAGAAAAAGACTTGGTCAAGGCTACAGGGGAAAGTTGGTGGGGTAGCCAGAACTAGAGCTTGAATAGCCTCCCTCCCAACCCAAAAAAGAACTAGAGGCCTAGAGCAATTCCTGGCAGCCTCTTGGCTCCTGAAGCCTGGGAGAGATGGGATCCATGGGGAACATGACCTTCAGTCTCCAACAGGCCCTCCTGCAGGGATGGGAAGATGGAGCTAGGCATGCGGGAACACCCATGTGTTCTCCTGATTCTGGGTTAGAATGAGTGTTTGGGGCAGCAACTAACACCTCAATCTCCTCCTGAAGCCCCAAATCAGCCAGGACCCCACTGCTGACATCCTTTTGACTAGAATGCCACCCTGCCCTGGAAACTAAGGACCGGTCTTTCTTTCTCACAAAATCTAAGAAGTGTTCTTGGGCCAGAAGCCCCCACAAGGTCTCAGAGCAGCCCTGTACATTCTCCTGGCCAAGGTCCAGAGATAATATTGTTCCAGGCAAATTAACTCCTCCATCCAACATGCTGGAAGCCTCGACTATGTATACACCCATTTGTAAAGCTGGCAACTCTCTCTTGTCTCTGAGGGAGAAGAAGCATCTGTGCAGACGTGGGCCTGGAGGGACATAAGGCTGCTGGTTACACATGGATTAAATTCCAAGAGAAACAGAAAGGCTCCTGCCATAAACAGGGGTTGTCTAGGCAGAGGATGCCGTTATATGTTGGATCAGATTGAGAGACAAGAAAGACTCGAGGTCTCAGTGCTAGGTAGTGGTGGGGTGAGGACCAGAACCCCAAGTTCTTGAGGGAAATATGGTACTTATGGGAAACTGCAAGTAGTTAGGATGGATCACACCCAGACACCCTGATTCCGAAGCCTGGGTCTTCCGAAGCCTGAGGCAGTTTAGGGCAGCTTTGGCATTTGGCTGCTGGTGTTTGAATTATCTCCCTCAAGAAAGTGAAGAACTAAAGAGCCTCTTGATGAAAGTGAAAGAGGAGAGTGAAAAAGTTGGCTTAAAGCTCAACATTCAGAAAACTAAGATCGTGGCATCTGGTCCCATCACTTCATGGAAATAGATGGGGAAACAGTGGAAACAGTGGCTGACTTTATTTTTCAGGGCTCTAAAATCACTGCAGATGGTGATCGCAGCCATGAAATTAAAAGACCCTTACTCCTTGGAAGGAAAGTTATGACCAACCTAGACAGCATATTAAAAACCAGAGACATTACTTTGCCAACAGAGGTCTGTCTAATCAAGCCTATGGTTTTTCCTGTGGTCATGTATGGATGTGAGAGTTGGACTATAAAGAAAGCTGAGCGCTGAAAAACTGATGCTTTTGAACTGTGGTGTTGGAGAAGATTCTTGAGAGTCCCTTGGACTGCAAGGAGATCTAACCAGTCCAGTGTTCATTGGAAGGACTGATGTTGAAGCTGAAACTCCAACACTTTGGCCACCTGATGTGAAGAGCCAACTCATTTGAAAAGACCCTGATGCTGGGAAAGATTAGGGGCAGGAGGAGAAGGGGATGATAGAGGATGAGATGGCTAGATGGCATCACCAACTCGATGGACATGGATTTGGGTGGACTCCGGGAGTTGGTGATGAACAGGGAGGCCTGGCGTGCTGCGATTCATGGGGTCGCAAAGAGTCAGACACGACTGAGCGATGAACTGAACTAAGTTCATTTCTTTTTCTTGCCTTCGTTTCCTCATTTGTAAAGTGGAAGGAAGAACACTGCCTGCCTCTGTGAAAGTTAAATGAGTTAATGCTTTAAGATCTGTTGCCAGAGTGCTAGCAAATAAGAAAGCATCTGTTTTCACAACTGTTATGATGCTGCACAACGTACCCACATACCCGTTAACCAAACTGTAGTTGCCATCCATCTTCCCTTAGCAAATGGGAAAGTCATTGTGAGCAGGAAAACATGTATCTGTGATGTATTGTGGGGTTTTGTTTGGTCTTGTTTTTAAAAGAAGTTGAGCTTTTTTTTTTTTTTTTTTAGGCTACAGTGCATGGCATGTAGGATATTAGTTCCCAAACTAGAAATCAAACCTGCACCCCCTGCATTGGAAGCTCTGAGCCTTAACCCCTAGATCACGGGGGAAGTCCTTGTGGGGGAAGTCCCTGTGATATATTGCTAAGCCTACAAAAGATACAGGAAAGCTTTTCTTTAATCATGTAATTAAAGGAACATGGCAAGTTTTTAATCTGTTTGAAACAAGTCAAAAGTATCTCTTCTGTCCTTGGGCTAAAGGTGTGTTATACCGCATCACTGCCTGGGGGAGGTGTAACCAAATGTGGGTTTGCTTTTGAAAGGTGAGGCTACATCCCCTTGGAGCACAGGCTGCCATGGGCATTTGCCAGGCTTCTCCCTGTCGGCCTCAGACTAGTGCAGGTAAGCTTTTCACTTCAGAGCTAGAACATTCACTGTCGAAGCTGCAGTTGTTTGCTGTGTCTTTTTAGGCAGTAAGCATTTGGCAGCTGTGTGTTTACTTAGCAAAGAGTTTCTGAGATCACCAGGACGTGTGTCCTCTCTTTCTGTTTATCCAACGTTGTCAGTTGTCTCTGCTGATAAGGACCACATTTAAAAGAGAAGGTACTCAGGCATACACTCACGTTTGTCTACCTGCATGTCCCTGGTTTGGGTTGAACCTCCCAAACTCTGCAATGAACCTGTGTTCTACACAAGTCCTCCTGGGTCTGCCTTGATTCTGTGCTGTACCTGGGGTAGGGGTCAGGGGTGACCTGTCACAGGGCCATTCAGGGTCTTTGACAGTTCTCCCGACTTTATATTTGAAGGCTCCATGCTCAGATGGTAAAGAATTTGCCTTCAATACAGGAGACCTGGGTTTGACTCCTGGTTCAGGAAGATCACCTGGAGACAGGAACGGAAAACCACTCCAGTATTCTTGCCTGGAGAATTCCACGGTCAGAGGAGCCTGGCGGGCTACAGTCCGTGGGGTTGCAAAGGGTTGAACATGACTGAGAGACCGACGCTTTCACTTTCACCTCATCATAGCAAACGTGTTAAAATACATATGCAATTTTGTGTCATAAAACACTCAAATTTTTACAATTGCTATTGAAAATATACAACTATCAGCAACTAATTGAATTATGATGAGCTATAATGACTGGACAATTTCAGACTTTTCTGGAATGAACCAAAAGCAAGGAAATCAAACCTACAATTTTTTTCAAGGGTAATGAAACTTATGAATTGAAAATCTGATCAATGAAGAAAGTTGGTATATGTCATGCATAGTCTTCAGTGGATAAAAGACACAGTTCCTCCTGTCTAGGAACTCTCAAAACTCCCTGGTAGCCTCTGGCTTCAAGCTCAGGCCAAGCTCTGTGTGGGAAAGAGACTGCGGTGAGCCCCTAGCGGGGGATATCAAACCCAATGACCTTGGAATCCAGAAGGAAAAGTCTACCACTGTGTCTGAATAAATGCGGTTTATTGAAGACACAGAACAGATAATTCATACATATCTTGGTGCCAAGAAAGGAAAAGTACTGCTCGAGGGAAACCAAAACATCAGCAGGAGATTCGGAGGAGGTGGGCGCCGAGAGAAGGGGGGGTAGCCGGGGGTGCACAGGGCTGGCTGGGGCTTTCCCATAGGACAGTGGAACATGGGCTGGGGTGGGGAGCCCTGAGGGGCAGGGGCGGTGACACAGCCCAGCCCCTGGGCACTGCCCCGCGGCTCAGCCTTATGGGAGTAGATGGTTGTTCCGCCAGATCACCCTTCCCAGGAAATTTTGGGCTGCTATGCCAGCCGCAGAAGCTACGTAGGGAAAGAGTCCCACAGGTATGGGAAAGGGCGTACAGAGCTAGAGTGTGCCGGCAGGTGAAGGGGGCTGGTGGGTCCGAGACAACGTTCAGAGTTTGTGGTGGGACCGCTGGCTCTGGGAGGAGCTTTGTGCGAGCCGGACCGAGCTGCGACCGCCGCCCCCGCTGACAGCGCATGAGCCCCGGGAATTGGAGACGCCCCCGCGCACCGCGGAGCCCCCGCCGGAACTGCCGTCCAAGCCCAGGCCCCCGCGGCTGGCCCTGCTTCCCTGGTCTCTGCTGCCCAGACTCCCGCTGCCCAGTCCTCCGCTCCCCAGACCACCGCTCCTCAGGCCTCCTCGACCCCCAGCTCCTCCTCCCAGGGCGCTGCTGCCGCCACTGCTGCTGCTGCTGGTGGTGGTGTTTTGAACCATCTCTGCAAAGAACATTTGGGGTCAGCCAGCTTCTGGGAGGCCGGTCCAGCCCGCCCTTGGGTACCGCCCACTAAGGTTTTGCGGAGTAGGAGTCGGGTGAGGGCAGGCCTCAAGAGAGCAGAGCGGGGCAGGGGAGATTGGCCTCCCCCGTCGCCACCCTACAGGCTCTTCCTAGCCTGCAAATGGTGCAGCCCACCAGCGATGGCCCACAGTACCCACACCCCCCTCCTCGGTTTGAGAAACATTATCCCAAAGCATCCAGCCCCTTTCCTGAGAAGGAACCCGGCACTCACCGATGCTCACAGAACTCTGGCACTCCCCAGACATCCTGTTGGGGAAGATCAGACCTCCATATTAGCATCTGTGCTGGAGCCTCCTTTCCTTAAATACACCTTGCTTAGGTCAACAGCAGTGAAACCCTTGGTCCCCCTAGCTCCTTCCTGACTGATGCTGACTGTAAGAAATAGGTGCTCAAAATGCCATGACATGCATTCTTCCTCCTGTTGGGTAAAGTTGGGCTTAAATTGTTACCCTTTCCCACTAACATCACCTTCAAGAGGATCAGAGCAGAGGGTCATTTGTGTGTCGACCCATACTCTTCCTGCTCCTCAGGGGCCTATATAGTAAACAATGTTTATATCTGTCCATTTAAAGGCCAGAGCCCTATAACCAAATGCCAGCCTACAAGAACCCACTCTTCAGAAACCTACTATTAAGGCCTTAAATAATAAAGAAATAACGTAGAAAAAGTTTTTATGCCTGTGAAAGTGAAAGTTGCTCAGTCATGTCTGACTCTTTGTGATCCCATGGACTATACAGTCCATGGAATTCTCCAGGCCAGAATACTGGAGTGGGTAGCCTCTCCCTTCTCCAGGGGATCTTCCCAACCCAGGGATGCGAACCCAGGTCTCCCACACTACAGGCGGATTCTTTACCAGCTTTTCCAGGGAAGCCCAAGAATACTGGAGTGAGTAATCTATCCATTCTCCAGGGGATCTCCCTGACCCAGGAACCGAGCTGGGGCCTCCTGCATTGCCGGCGGATTCTTTACCAGCTGATCTACCAGGGAAGCCCTTATGCCTATGAGTCCTCCGCTTTTTCAGCCATGTGTTTTACCGCTAAAATATGAGACATGAAAGATAGGAAAATCTGCCCAAGATAAGTTTCGGGTGGTGTCACTACTGCATAGAAAGCACAGTTCTGCTGAAGGACTGGCAGCATCCCAAAACCCTTAAAGGGGCAGGAGGGGTGGGGTGGAATGGACCCGCTGAGGTCTACCACCGTCTCCAGCATTGCACGCCCCAAGCTCAGGCCGCAAAGCCACTCGCCTCTCAGCCTCCTGGAAACCAAAGGGATTCCAACTAACCTGCACTCCTCGCCCTCCAGGAGGGCCCGGTAGGTGGCGATCTCCACGTCCAGGGCCAGCTTGACATTCATGAGCTCCTGGTACTGCTTCAGCAGCCGGGCCAGGTCCTCCTTGGCCTGCTGCAGGGCGGCCTTGAGGTCCTGAAGCTTGGCGCTGGCATCCTTGAGGGCCACTTCCCCGTGCTGCTCTGCATCAGCGATGGCTGTCTGCAGGTTGGCATTCTGGGTTGGGGGGGGGACCAGAAGTCCGATTTAGGTCAAGTGGATTCACTGAGAGCCTGCCTGTGTGCTTGGGGCTTACACATGGATCACCTCATGTTGGGCAAAGGAGGAAACTAAAACCCAAGAAGATTAAGCCTGGGCTTCAGTCGAAATCCTAGTGCCTCCGGGAATGGGATGAACACCATCTGGCCTCAAGGACCTAGGCCAGCTCAGGAATCAGACTCCTCCTATACCTCTCTTCTCCTCATGGTAAGAGTCTAAGCATCTCTTGAAAGCCCTCCTCCTCCAGGAAGTCTTCTAGAGTTATCCAAAGAATTGTCTCTCTGCCCTAATCCATGTCAATGTGAGCTACCTTGGCTATTCTCCTAATTTGGTCTTCACACAGCTTCTTTCCCCAACCTCCCTAATTATGTCTGAACTCAACATTTCTGGTCCACATTAGCCTCCAGTCTCCAGGCAGGCAGGATCTGGGTCCATAAGACACACCCCAGAAGCACGCCCCGTCGATTTTAGCATGCAAGTGGCTGGGACGTGAGTGCTGAGCCCTGAGTTTATGGTGCAGCCATCAGCCCACAGTCTCAGGTGAGTGCTCCTTCCTCCTTCCCACCTGCTTCTTGATGCTCTCAATCTCGGCCCGCAGCCTCTGGATCATCCGGTTGAGCTCCATGATCTCGCTCTTGATACTCTTCAGGTCATCCCCGTGCATGCCGGCTGTGGTCTGCAACTCACCCAACTGTACCCAAAAAGAGTCACACATTCAAAAGGCCAGCAGGGCCCACTACAGTCCCCTACTCCAACCCTTTTGCATCACAAACAGCAAAACAAAAACAGAGTTAGGGCCTGTGCAGGGTCACCCACTGGAGGAATCAGGTGCTCTGTCCTCTGTGTCAGGGACACGTCTTCCAGCACAGTCGCTGCTGGGATTTTTTTTGAGCTTTTACTTTGCCCCAAATCCTGTGCTTTACCTCATAGAACCTCACAGCTCCCTGGTGAGGAAGGCATTATTATCCCTATCTTATGAATGGGAAAACTGAGACACAGATTGCTTGAGAGCCATGACCAAACTCTCTGAGGTATCAAGTAAGAGGGCTGGAGCGTGAATGCAAACATCTCAGATGCTGGAGCCATCTCTTACCCAGCAGGCTATCCTTCTGGGGCAGAAAACTCAGAAGAGTCTGATGCCTAAGGGCTAGCTTAGGCCCCATTCAGATTTGGGGATGGGAGAAAGGTGTACAGAATTCCCCTGTCCTCTGACTTTGCTCAGTCTCCCTTGCTCTGCCCCTACTTCCTTTCAGACACTGGCTTCAACCCCTCAGTGTGATCAGATCAGAAGCAAGCAGGACAGAGCCCAGTTGGGTGTGAGCAAAATGGAAGTGTCTCCAACAATAAAAGATATGCAGCCAGAGGGCTTTAGGTTAAGGATTTCTCAAGCTTGGCACTAGTGACATTTCAGACAGAGTAATTTTTTGTTTGGTGGGAGAATGGTATCTCATGCATTGTAGAATGTTTAGCAGCATCTGTGGCCTCTACCCTCCACACTCCAGTAGCACCCCACCCCCACCCCTAGATGTGACATTCAAACCTGTCTTCAAACATTGCCACATGTCTCCTGGGGGAAAAGCATATCTTCCCCCCACCCCAGTTGAGAAGCCCCAGGTTAGAGCAATGTCAGAGCTCTCTGATTAGGAAGGGAGATGTGTGGTAGCAAACCAGCCTAGTAGGAGGGAGAGGAGCCACCACGCTGGAAACGCAGAGAAGAATGACTCTGGAGCAGACTCGGCCCTCCTGGGGAGACGTGATGGTGTCACCCACCTTGGACTGGTACAGAGCCTCAGCCTCAGCCTTGCTCCTCTGGGCGATGGCCTCGTACTGGGCGCGGACCTCTGCAATGATGCTGTCCAGGTCCAGGCAGCGGTTGTTGTCCATGGACAGGACCACGGACGTGTCGCTTGTGTCTGACTGCAACTGGGACAGCTCCTGCAGGGCCAAGCAGACATGACCCCTCCTGAGCTTGCCAGGGCATGCAACCCAGCAGCTCAGGGGGGAGGGCTCTGAACCAGCTGAGACAGGTGAGAAGGTGTCACTTTTGTCAGAAGGACAGAGAGCTGAAACTTCTTCTCTGGGAGACGGGAGGCAGGAGGGTGAGGGGCAGACTTACGGCATCATAGAGGGCCTTCAGGAAGTTGACCTCGTCCGTCACGCTGTCCACCCTGGCCTCCAGTTCCACTTTGGTCATGTAGGCAACGTCGATGTCCTGGGAGAGAACTCAGTCATGGTCCTCTCTGACCTGTGGGCTTAGCCCGGTCCTGGGCACTGAGGGAGGGAGTGGGGCAAAAGGGCCACAGGGGCCTGCCCCCACCCCCCGGAGCTCCCCCTCAGAGGAAATGAGACGCCCATCCGCGCACAGGCAGACCAGGCCTAACATGACCAAACAGGTTGCCTTTCAGGCTGGGCTGGAGGACCCTGCTCAGAAAACAGCCAAGAGGCTGTGAGGGTGAAAAGAAGAGCAAGGGCTGGCCCAGGGCCATTACCCTGAGACTGGGTGAGGAGAATTTGTGAGGAGGGTCTGGGGGAGAATCTCAGTCAGCAACACTCAAAGGTTCTCTCTTTTTATTCCCAGAGGCTCTCTTTAAATTGCTCCTGGGAATACACTCCCAGGGTAGGGGAAGGAATATATATACTAATATATATTCCTTTCCTTTGTCCACTTTCTGATCACAACTCAAGATCTAATGGGATTCATAGACCCACAGACCCATCAGGAGGGAGCCACATGGCTGGTGGACCCTTTGGACCCTCCTCCCAGGAGGGGAGCAGCCATGCCCTGAGATGCCAGGCCCAGCCCCTCCCAGCTTGCTAGGGTGGAGGGGCTCCCTGGCTCCCTCCGTGGGCCTCCCTCACCTACATGGCTTGAAAGAGACCCTCAAAATAAGAGGACTGGACTTGTTCTCGCCTCAGCCTCATAGCACCCTACTCAGCAGGGCTCTGGGGTGGGAGGTGGGGGAGAGGCCCTTCACCTTCTTCAGGGTGACGAAGTCATTCTCTGCCGCAGTGTGCTTGTTGATCTCCTCTTCGTATCTGTGAGAAAAGAGGCGCTTTCTGGCCCATCTTCCCCAGGAGGTCACCATGGCCTCAGAGCACTTCCCATAAGAAGTGCAGACTCAGGGCTTCTTGTCCTGCCCTTAGCTCAAGGCCTGGGCCCTTGCACACACCACCTCCCAGGTTCAGGTGAGACCTGGTTTTTCTACAGGCTTCACTGAGCTGTGTGCTGTCAGAGGGTAGGGCCTGGAACCACTCTATGTGCAGCAAGTATGGTAGCCCCATGGGCTTTTGGTAAGTACTTCTTGAATTCATGAAAACCAAGAATGGTACTACACATGTGCCAGGTCTTATTCTGTGAATGACATGTATTAACTCATTCAGGCCTCGCTACAGTGAATAACTACTATCACTGTCTCCATTTTACAGATGAGAATACAGGCACAGAAAAGCTAAGGAGTTAGTCCAAGATCACAGAGCTGAAAGTGGTGGAAAAGACCTTGCCCAAGACACTCGGATCCCAGAGACCGTACTCTTAACTTTAAAGTAAGCTGCCTCTCGTTCAGAAGCCTATTGACAAGGGAAATACAGCCCATATTTGGAGAGGAATTTGGAGATGATCTAGTCCAGGGAGGATGGAGGGTGTTGTCTGAGTCTACGTGGTTTGTGAATGAACTTCAGAGTGTCTTGGAACACCCCCACCAAACTTACATGGATACACCCTTTCATTAAGTTCTTCAAAGGGTTACTGCCCAAAACAAACCATGAGCCATTATTTTAAAGACTGGGATCTTGAAAGTCGGAGAAGGTGGGGGTAAATTCTGCCCAGCGTGTAGCCGGCTGGAACAGAGCTGGCCCCTCCCACCCTCCAACCCCCCCTGCCNCTGGGGGAGAATCTAAGTCAGCAACACTCAAAGGTTCTCTCTTTTTATTCCCAGAGGCTCCGTTAAATCGCTCCTGGGAATACACTCCCAGGGTAGGAATATATATATACTAATATATATTCCTTTCCTTTGTCCACTTTCTGATCACAACTCAAGATCTAATGGGATTCATAGACCCACAGACCCATCAGGAGGGAGCCACATGGCTGGTGGACCCTTTGGACCCTCCTCCCAGGAGGGGAGCAGCCATGCCCTGAGATGCCAGGCCCAGCCCCTCCCAGCTTGCTAGGGTGGAGGGGCTCCCTGGCTCCCTCTGTGGCCCTCCCTCACCTACATGGCTTGAAAGAGACCCTCAAAATAAGAGGACTGGACTTGTTCTCGCCTCAGCCTCATAGCACCCTACTCAGCAGGGCTCTGGGGTGGGAGGTGGGGGAGAGGCCCTTCACCTTCTTCAGGGTGACGAAGTCATTCTCTGCCGCAGTGTGCTTGTTGATCTCCTCTTCGTATCTGTGAGAAAAGAGGCGCTTTCTGGCCCATCTTCCCCAGGAGGTCACCATGGCCTCAGAGCACTTCCCGTAAGAAGTGCAGACTCAGGGCTTCTTGTCCTGCCCTTAGCTCAAGGCCTGGGCCCTTGCACACACCACCTCCCAGGTTCAGGTGAGACCTGGTTTTTCTACAGGCTTCACTGAGCTGTGTGCTGTCAGAGGGTAGGGCCTGGAACCACTCTATGTGCAGCAAGTATGGTAGCCCC
>SJYA01000723.1:284571-321842 GCA_006410615.1 Neotragus moschatus | reverse complement strand
CCCCAGGAACTGAGCCACACCCACCTCTTCTTGAAGTCCTCCACCATCCCCTCCATGCTCCTCAGCTCCTCGTGCAGCTGGTCCTTCTCAACATGCAGACCATCCAGAAAGGCCCTGAGGCTGCTGATGTGGTTCTCGAAAAAAGGCTCCAGGCTGCGGTTGTTAGTGTTAGTGCCAGATCCTTGCTCCTGCAGGAGGCTCCACTTGGTCTCCAGGACCTTGTTCTGCTGCTCCAGGAACCGCACCTGCCATCCAGTAGGAAAAGGACATCAGGGAGCAGTCTGCAGCCAACTCCAGTCTTGGATGACTTTCCTAGAAACAGAGTTCCCAGGGGTCTCCCAGTCCCTCCTGTTGGGTTGCATTTTGCCTCCTACAGTAGTTCAGTACTAACCCCATGTGGACAGCAACATCAGTGTCCTACAACGGAGGTGGAGCCCTGCTGTGCGGATAAGGAAACTGAGGCCCAGAGTAACCAAGGAGATACTATAAGCTGGTAACAAACCAAAATTGAGGTTTCTTGATACCCAGACTGGATGATCTTCCCACTGTATCGTTCATTCATTCGTCCATTCATTCCTCAATCATTTAGTCCTCAGTAAATAGCAGGAGATTTGAGAGCCTACAGCAGATGTAGTTTCCAGGAAGAGGTTTACAGTACGTCTGGGTGCCCCGTACTAAGGTGAGAAATAGAGAAAACGTAGAGAAATGCCTCTTGGGCTGCCTTAGTCCTAGGAACAAGGGCCCAGATGCACCGAGGATGGGCCCTTGCTGCCAAGCCTGGTTAAGTGTAGGACTCAGCTGCATTTAAATTGAACCACTAGCTAAAGATGTCTCAAACTTTCATTTGCTACAAAACGTTTCTGTACACAAGCTCAAAGCCAACTGTATAAACGGTGGAATAAATGTCAATCAACTGAGGGTCACCAAACATTTGCAGAGCAGCAGGCATGTGCCACGCCTTATGGTGGCCACTCAGCACCCCAGGACCTGGGAGCCCCCTTCAAAGATGATGAGAGATCTTGCTGGGAAGGTCTTGGACAGTTCTCCACCTTCTGTGGAGAACAGTATTTTCACATCACTTTCTACCTCTCTGTGAATAATTTATCTGGACACCCAGGTGTCTGCCAGGAACTAGCAGGCTTTGAAGAGCTTCTCCTCTGCAAAGTCTGATATTCCAGTGTTAAGATCAACTTCATCTTCAGCTTTGCCCAAGCCTCTTACGTATGGTGAGAGGACCCCCAGTGAGTCCCTACAAACCCTTTCTTTAAGACCTGATACTACCCCATGGTCACAAAAAGATCGCAACACCTCATACTCGGCAGTACTGCTGAAACCCTCAGCTAGCAGCTGGTCAAGCCTGGATACCCTCTAGTCACCACAACTATTGTCATAGTGTCCCCACTACGACATGGAGGAGTCAGAGCACAGAAAGCCCAATAAAATGTCGCTTCAGCCTCACCTGCACACAGACACGCGTATACCAAGGTCAGTGGCCTAACGTTCACAGCTCCTCATGCCGAAATCTTCCTATGAAAATCACCCAGGAGGAGGTACCTCTTACCCTTACCCCCTCCCACTCCCCAAAAACACTCTGCATCCGTCTCCTTAGGCTGACAGTAGATTAATTCATCACTCAGTAAATATCCAGCTTTGGCAGAGTTGGTCTCTCTTTCAAAGAGGAGCAGTTGACAGTTTTCCTGAGATGGAGAAGGGGTACAGAAGCCAACAGTGAGGGACATCCATGGGGGCAACAGTCTCGGCAGCGCCAGAGGCACCTCACGGAGCTGCGGAGATGGGACTAACACAGAGTAGTGGCTCCATCCAGTAAGGGACTGAGATCGTTTCATTGTCTACCACTCCCTTAGCAGGCCCACCCCTGGGGGATGGAGGTAGAGGATGAACCTGCAAGTCCCTCCTTGGTTGCAAAAGGAAAAGAGGAAGAAGAGGCCAAGCTCATTAGGACAAACTTTCTCACTGTCCAGCTGTCCCGAGGTGGGCTCACCTTGTCAATGAAGGAGGCGAACTTGTTGTTGAGGGTCTTGATCTGCTCCCTCTCCTGAGCCTTTACTTGCCCAATTTGGGGGTCAATCTCCACATTGAGGGGCTGCAGGAGGCTCTGGTTGACAGTCACTTCCTGGATTCCCCCAGGGAAGCCACCTGGGCCAAAGCCACCAGGGCCACCAAAGCCATGGGGTCCTCCAAAACCACCAGGACCACCAAAGCCACCAGGGCCACCAAAGCCACCAACTCCCCCTCCAAAGCCCCCAGCTCTTCCACCAAAGCCCCCACCCATCCCTCTTCCACCACTTCCAAAACCACTGCCTCCTAAATATCCCCCAGTGGTGCTCCCAAACCCTCCAGCCCGGATGCTGCCTCCAGCCACGCTGATGGAGATCTTCTTGTTCCCCCCCAGGCTGTAGAGACTCCTGCTGCCAAAGCCTCCTCCCATCATGGCACAGGCGGCAGATCCACCACCACCCCCACCGGAGCGGGAGGCCAAGGAGGACTTGGAGGAGGTGACCCGGCTCTGGCCCGACACCACGGCTGAGCCCCCGCTGAAGCCCTGCCGGCGGCTCCCGCTGGAAGACCTGCAGGACTGCTGGCTGTAGCTGGCCTGACGACTCATGGTGGACAGTAAGGTATTCCAAAAGGAGAGCAGACCAGAAGGTTGGTGGAAACTCGGAGACCTTCTGAAGCTCTGGGCCAAAGGTGGCACTTATATAGGGCTGGGAGCTTGGCTGGCTGACGGTGCCAACCAACTAATTGAGGTATTATCAGCTTTGGTTTGCCTGGCAGAAAGAGGTCAAGTCCAAAACTCGAAACACACCTTGGTAATCACCCCAAATTTCCAAATTGCTTTGACTCCCCAGGGTTACTCATCTGAAATAAGCTTAAGTTGGGAGAGGGGCCATCCTGCAAGGCTGGACACAGCCCTAATCCCCGAGAGACTTACTCTCCCATCCCGGGAGTGACAAGTCAGCTTTTCCATACCTCCCCCGTGTCCCCACAGCCACTTTGCCAGCCCATCAAGCCTCAGAAGTTTACAGGATGGGTGCAGAGCCTCAGTGAGGACCTAGGGGAAGAAGGGAGAAGAAGGGGGAGGGCTGGGAAGGAGAAGGAGGATGAGGAGATGGAAAATGCAAGAGTGAGAGAAGGTATAGCATCCCTCTGGGGCTCTTGCCATCCAGGCAGAAAAAGGTACACATCTGAATCTCACAGCAGGATGTATTCTTGACCGTGTGGGCCTTGGATGGAGAGCTGGCTGGGGAGCTAGGAAAATAGGGTGCAGGGGGCTCAGGCCAAGAAACAGAGGGATGTACATTGGACTGAAAGGAAGCACAGACCAGAGCCAGGGCTTCCCCAGTGGCTCGATGGTGAAGAATCTGCCTGCAGTGCAGGAGACGCGGGAGACAGGGGGCTGATTCCTGGGTCTGGAAGATCCCCTAGAGGAGGCATAGCAGTGCACTCCGGTATTCATACCTGGAGAATCCTATGGACAAAGGAGCCTGGTAGGCTATGGCCCATAGGGTCGCAAAGAGTCGGACACGACTGAAGCACCTAAGAACACACACACACACACACAGACCGTAGCCGGGGACTTTGAGGAAGGCAACAGACAGGGAGGGGCCTGTGGGGAAAAGAAAGCTGGAGGGAGACTAATCCAGGAAGGAAGAGTGTGCAGACTACCTGGTCCAGGCCAGAGAGACCACCAGCCTTTCCTATTCCAAGCTCACACTAGAGAAATGAGTCCAGGATTTCTCATTTCTCTTCTCAGCTCCCCTAAGATACACCATCTACACCACCTAGGAAGCTTGAATGGCTCCCTGGGATGGCCATAAACTACAGCCACCTGCAGCTGGGCAGGGTCCATTTAACTTGACTCAGACCATAGGCAAGTGAAGGCTCTTTCCATCATCAGTTTTCTAAAATATATTTTTGTTTATCATCACAATGTATACAATAGAGCTGATTACTTCCAGTCACATCATGATCTCGTAGATTTTTTTCNAACACACACACACACACACAGACCGTAGCCGGGGACTTTGAGGAAGGCAACAGACAGGGAGGGGCCTGTGGGGAAAAGAAAGCTGGAGGGAGACTAATCCAGGAAGGAAGAGTGTGCAGACTACCTGGTCCAGGCCAGAGAGACCACCAGCCTTTCCTATTCCAAGCTCACACTAGAGAAATGAGTCCAGGATTTCTCATTTCTCTTCTCAGCTCCCCTAAGATACACCATCTACACCACCTAGGAAGCTTGAATGGCTCCCTGGGATGGCCATAAACTACAGCCACCTGCAGCTGGGCAGGGTCCATTTAACTTGACTCAGACCATAGGCAAGTGAAGGCTCTTTCCATCGTCAGTTTTCTAAAATATATTTTTGTTTATCATCACAATGTATACAATAGAGCTGATTACTTCCAGTCACATCATGATCTCGTAGATTTTTTTCGCCAATATTCTTTGCATTCCTCTTCATTCCATATTAGAAACAAAAGTTTCGGATATCTTTTGACTCAGTGTTCCGAGTTCTTGGGACATATCATCAGTACTTCCCACTATCCTGCTGGGTTCTTGCCTCTTATCTCTGACTCTTTCCAGGGCACATCGGTTGACTAAAATCCATGAGTTCTACAGAAAAATCATTTAATCTGCTAATTTCCCTTTTCTTGTCACCATCAAGGTTCTAAAAAAAAGAAGAATGATTGCTATTTGTAAGGTTGTTGGGAGGATGGTTATGAGAAAAGCAAACTGTCATAGCACTTATCATGTGTGGTATGAATGTTTAATCACTGTTACATTTACCTCCCACTGCCCTTCAGCAGTGAAGACCAGTCTTAGTTACTCCAAGGCTGAAAGCGGACCTCCAGGTGCCCCAGAAAATGTCTTCACTTAAAGAGAAAGAGAAAGGAGACTTTTTCCTCTTCTAATTTGGCCTCCTTTGTTCCCAGATACCTGCTCCTCCAGGAATCCCCCCTCATTTATCTCACCCAGCCCCTTTGTTTACCCCTCACCTTCTGGCTGCTCAGCATATGTGTTCTCAACCAAGAATGCGGGGTAATTGCTCCCCTACAAGCTCACTGGGAATCGAGCCAGTTTAAACCAGTGACCCATGAAACCTTAGTTCCAGGAACTTTGCTCCTGTTTCTTCAAGCACACAAAGACCCTCAAGTCAAGTGGCCTCGGACAGGGTGGCAAGTGGAGGTTCCATATGATCGAGATCTGCTTGGATCACAGAATTCAGTGTCCTCAGACTGCCGGACTTTCTACATACATGCACACACACACACACACACACACACACGGGAGCAAAACACAACATGTACTGTGCATTCACAGTAACCACACATACATGTGTACGTACTCACAAAACNCCTCACCTGCACACAGACACGCGTATACCAAGGTCAGTGGCCTAACGTTCACAGCTCCTCATGCCGAAATCTTCCTATGAAAATCACCCAGGAGGAGGTACCTCTTACCCTTACCCCCTCCCACTCCCCAAAAACACTCTGCATCCGTCTCCTTAGGCTGACAGTAGATTAATTCATCACTCAGTAAATATCCAGCTTTGGCAGAGTTGGTCTCTCTTTCAAAGAGGAGCAGTTGACAGTTTTCCTGAGATGGAGAAGGGGTACAGAAGCCAACAGTGAGGGACATCCATGGGGGCAACAGTCTCGGCAGCGCCAGAGGCACCTCACGGAGCTGCGGAGATGGGACTAACACAGAGTAGTGGCTCCATCCAGTAAGGGACTGAGATCGTTTCATTGTCTACCACTCCCTTAGCAGGCCCACCCCTGGGGGATGGAGGTAGAGGATGAACCTGCAAGTCCCTCCTTGGTTGCAAAAGGAAAAGAGGAAGAAGAGGCCAAGCTCATTAGGACAAACTTTCTCACTGTCCAGCTGTCCCGAGGTGGGCTCACCTTGTCAATGAAGGAGGCGAACTTGTTGTTGAGGGTCTTGATCTGCTCCCTCTCCTGAGCCTTTACTTGCCCAATTTGGGGGTCAATCTCCACATTGAGGGGCTGCAGGAGGCTCTGGTTGACAGTCACTTCCTGGATTCCCCCAGGGAAGCCACCTGGGCCAAAGCCACCAGGGCCACCAAAGCCATGGGGTCCTCCAAAACCACCAGGACCACCAAAGCCACCAGGGCCACCAAAGCCACCAACTCCCCCTCCAAAGCCCCCAGCTCTTCCACCAAAGCCCCCACCCATCCCTCTTCCACCACTTCCAAAACCACTGCCTCCTAAATATCCCCCAGTGGTGCTCCCAAACCCTCCAGCCCGGATGCTGCCTCCAGCCACGCTGATGGAGATCTTCTTGTTCCCCCCCAGGCTGTAGAGACTCCTGCTGCCAAAGCCTCCTCCCATCATGGCACAGGCGGCAGATCCACCACCACCCCCACCGGAGCGGGAGGCCAAGGAGGACTTGGAGGAGGTGACCCGGCTCTGGCCCGACACCACGGCTGAGCGCCCGCTGAAGCCCTGCCGGCGGCTCCCGCTGGAAGACCTGCAGGACTGCTGGCTGTAGCTGGCCTGACGACTCATGGTGGACAGTAAGGTATTCCAAAAGGAGAGCAGACCAGAAGGTTGGTGGAAACTTGGAGACCTTCTGAAGCTCTGGGCCAAAGGTGGCACTTATATAGGGCTGGGAGCTTGGCTGGCTGACGGTGCCAACCAACTAATTGAGGTATTATCAGCTTTGGTTTGCCTGGCAGAAAGAGGTCAAGTCCAAAACTCGAAACACACCTTGGTAATCACCCCAAATTTCCAAATTGCTTTGACTCCCCAGGGTTACTCATCTGAAATAAGCTTAAGTTGGGAGAGGGGCCATCCTGCAAGGCTGGACACAGCCCTAATCCCCGAGAGACTTACTCTCCCATCCCGGGAGTGACAAGTCAGCTTTTCCATACCTCCCCCGTGTCCCCACAGCCACTTTGCCAGCCCATCAAGCCTCAGAAGTTTACAGGATGGGTGCAGAGCCTCAGTGAGGACCTAGGGGAAGAAGGGAGAAGAAGGGGGAGGGCTGGGAAGGAGAAGGAGGATGAGGAGATGGAAAATGCAAGAGTGAGAGAAGGTATAGCATCCCTCTGGGGCTCTTGCCATCCAGGCAGAAAAAGGTACACATCTGAATCTCACAGCAGGATGTATTCTTGACCGTGTGGGCCTTGGATGGAGAGCTGGCTGGGGAGCTAGGAAAATAGGGTGCAGGGGGCTCAGGCCAAGAAACAGAGGGATGTACATTGGACTGAAAGGAAGCACAGACCAGAGCCAGGGCTTCCCCAGTGGCTCGATGGTGAAGAATCTGCCTGCAGTGCAGGAGACGCGGGAGACAGGGGGCTGATTCCTGGGTCTGGAAGATCCCCTAGAGGAGGCATAGCAGTGCACTCCGGTATTCATACCTGGAGAATCCTATGGACAAAGGAGCCTGGTAGGCTATGGCCCATAGGGTCGCAAAGAGTCGGACACGACTGAAGCACCTAAGAACACACACACACACACACACAGACCGTAGCCGGGGACTTTGAGGAAGGCAACAGACAGGGAGGGGCCTGTGGGGAAAAGAAAGCTGGAGGGAGACTAATCCAGGAAGGAAGAGTGTGCAGACTACCTGGTCCAGGCCAGAGAGACCACCAGCCTTTCCTATTCCAAGCTCACACTAGAGAAATGAGTCCAGGATTTCTCATTTCTCTTCTCAGCTCCCCTAAGATACACCATCTACACCACCTAGGAAGCTTGAATGGCTCCCTGGGATGGCCATAAACTACAGCCACCTGCAGCTGGGCAGGGTCCATTTAACTTGACTCAGACCATAGGCAAGTGAAGGCTCTTTCCATCATCAGTTTTCTAAAATATATTTTTGTTTATCATCACAATGTATACAATAGAGCTGATTACTTCCAGTCACATCATGATCTCGTAGATTTTTTTCCCCAATATTCTTTGCATTACTCTTCATTCCATATTAGAAACAAAAGTTTCGGATATCTTTTGACTCAGTGTTCCGAGTTCTTGGGACATATCATCAGTACTTCCCACTATCCTGCTGGGTTCTTGCCTCTTATCTCTGACTCTTTCCAGGGCACATCGGTTGACTAAAATCCATGAATTCTACAGAAAAATCATTTAATATACTAATTTCCCTTTTCTTGTCACCATCAAGGTTCTAAAAAAAAGAAGAATGATTGCTATTTGTAAGGTTGTTGGGAGGATGGTTATGAGAAAAGCAAACTGTCATAGCACTTATCATGTGTGGTATGAATGTTTAATCACTGTTACATTTACCTCCCACTGCCCTTCAGCAGCGAAGACCAGTCTTAGTTACTCCAAGGCTGAAAGCGGACCTCCAGGTGCCCCAGAAAATGTCTTCACTTAAAGAGAAAGAAAGGAGACTTCTCTTTCCTCTTCTAATTTGGCCTCCTTTGTTCCTAGATACCTGCTCCTCCAGGAATCCCCCCTCATTTATCTCACCCAGCCCCTTTATTTACCCCTCACCTTCTGGCTGCTCAGTATATGTGCTCTCAACCAAGAATGCGGGGTAATTGCTCCCCTACAAGCTCACTGGGAATTGAGCTAGTTTAAACCAGTGACCCATGAAACCTTAGTTCCAGGAACTCTGCTCCTGTTTCTTCAAGCACACAAAGGCCCTCAAGTCAAGTGGCCTTGGACAGGGTGGCAAGTGGAGGTTCCATATGATCGAGGTCTGCTTGGATCACAGAATTCAGTGTCCTCAGACTGCCGGACTTTCTACATACACGCACGCACACACACACACACATGGGAGCAAAACACAACATGTACTGTGCATTCACAGTAACCACACATACATGTGTACGTACTCACAAAACCTCTCACATACACACAGACACACGCTCTCAACACAGTTCCCTGCCCAGCGCTCTTTCCCATGAAGCCCTTGATATCACAAACGGGCATTCCCCGCTNCACACACACACACACATGGGAGCAAAACACAACATGTACTGTGCATTCACAGTAACCACACATACATGTGTACGTACTCACAAAACCTCTCACATACACACAGACACACGCTCTCAACACAGTTCCCTGCCCAGCGCTCTTTCCCATGAAGCCCTTGATATCACAAACGGGCATTCCCCGCTTTGTCTCCTAAACCTCGTTGCCTGCCTCATTCCCTCATGGCCCTGATTCTTGCCCAAAGCATCTCACTAATCTGAGAAACCAAGATACAACAACTGGGTCTAAACAAAGGCACAGGCTGAGAGTTAGGCAGCCCGGGTCCTACCCTGACTCAGCTACCACCCGCGTCTTCTCTCTGCTGCTCAGCCTCTTCCAAACAAGGAGGGTGGCACACCTGAGCAAGGGATTCATGCAGACCTACTGAAGCCAGGGGGCAGGAGGAAGGGGCAGCAGCGGGCAGTGCCCCAGTGTCGTGACCACCGCCATCTCAGCCCGCTGACATCCACGAAGGATAATCCACCTGGTGAGAGTGGGGACGGTGGCCTGGTGACTGGGTTGGGAGACAGGGACTTTACAACACAGCACATAAAGCCGCTCTCATTGCCGACCCATGAGGTTGATCCTGACTCCAAAATCCAAACAGTGTTTTGGAGTCAAGTGTGACTGATGCCTACATCCAAAGAGACCCTGAGAATGAATGAGGAAATGTCCCGCGCCGTCTTCCTGTCCCACCTGCTGTGGTTTTCGGTGCTATCACAGAGAAATTCTTCAGAACAATTAGCTGATTTCCACCCCTTGGCAGCTGCCAATGCCAAGGCCCAGTTTGAATATGCTGAGAAGTCAATTTGCGTTTCAAACGTTGAGAACAAAGTCCAAAGAACTTGAGGTGGAAGTCTGGGACTCTAATGAGGGCCCAGCCCAAATCTCTTATTCCTGACAAATCCCACTCTAATCCCCTACACCCACAGACTATAAAAGCCCAGCCGCTCTCCTCTGACACCTCTTAGGGAGAGAAATGGTGTGCTACTGGCCGGGAGGTGCCACCGCTGAAAGCAGTAGGTGGGGCTTTCTAGGAGGTGAGGGCACAGGGGTCCCAGGGGAGACACGGGGCCCTGCACCACCTCCTCTCCTCTCTGTGGTCCCAGCCTCCCAGAACGGTGCCCTGACCAAGGTTGCCTCTGCAGTGGGGAAGCTGGGCCCTCACTGGGAGAACTAAGGAGGAGGAGGAGGGATTGCTCCTGCCCAGAGGCAGCCCCGGCTTCTCCGGGGACCAGTGCACTCAGATGCGGGTGCTCAGGGCTAAGGACAGGCTTGGCAACGCAGGGCACAGCAGCTGGGCCAAGGACAGCAGGTGGGAAAGAGCCAAAGAGGGAGAAGGAGAGGGTGCTGCACCAAGACGGGGGACCCTGGGCCGGGAGGCCTGGCAGGAAGGGCGGGGTGGGTGGTGTCCTGGGCAGAGTCGGCACTAAGGTCTGCAGTCAGAGGGCACGCTGCTCCACAAGGAACCGTTCCTCAACACTGAGCTCTGAGCTGAGTCTCCCCAGGGAGGGGCCAGCCCTGTGGCATCTGGAGCTCAGAAAAAAAAGTCTAAGGCCCAGCAGCTGCAATCTTGAACTTAGTTCAGTCCTGAAGGAGAGGCCCAGGAGGGAAAGGATGGCTTCCTCACAGTGCCCACACTCTCCCACCCAGGAGTCTGTCAGAGCAATGCCATGGGAGGCCCCCCTAGCCAGAAGCTGGAGGCCCAAGCCCCAGGCTCCAGACCCCTGTGGGCCTCCAGTTAGCCAGTCATGAAACAGAGCTGATACCCCACTGCTCTCCCGATTGAGTGGAGAGTGTGGGAGGTGAGTTAAGGACAGTAAAGGGCTTTATAAACTAAAGAGCAGGAGTGCTGTGTTGACTCGGGGGATTCTAATAGCAGCAAAGCAAGTCATGAGGGTGCAGGCTGGGTGGCAGGCTCCATAGTTAATATTCTACAGAGTGTTCTCCCCGCTTGACCCTCGTTGCAATCCTATAGGGAAGATTTTTAACTCCATTTTACAGATGAGGAAAACTGGGGCCTGGAAATTAAGTAACTTGTCCAAAACCACAAGTGCAAAACCAGGCTTCCGACTCAGTTCTGTCCCAATCTGGAGGCCATGTCTGTGGGCCTACAGGGCGTTCTGCGTCTGTTCCTGCCCAGATCTCAGTGCATGGAGCAAGCCCTGACTCTGAACAGTTGATGGGCTTTGATCACATTCTGGAAATGGCAAGTAAAACCAGAGCATGGAATGGGGAGAAGAGTCTCAAAGACCACCACACACTTGTCCAGGGATGGTCCCCAGGAGGGCGCTTTGCGTTATTTCCCCCACAGAGGTGACAGTTTGTGCTGAGCTATCCCCCTCCTTCCTGGTCAGGCCCATGGGCCGGATTTTGCAAACTGGTGGACCCCACCCTGGAGCCATGGACCACTGAGACACNCGCATGAACTTTTAAAAGAGGCAAAACTAACCTATTGTGACAGAAAGCAAGCCCAGCCTGGGCCTGAGGGCTGGCAGGTGAAGGACTGCAAGGGGTCAGAAGAGCATTTTGGAAGATGACCTAGATTTTGACTGTGGCAGTAGTTACCCTGCTATATACATTTATCAAAAGTGATTGAAATGAATTGTTACTGTATGTAAATTGGACCTCAAAGAAGTTGATTTTAAAAGGGAAATAGGAAGAGACAACAGGAAGGACAGAATACTCCTGTTAACGATAGCATGAGCTCTGGGCTGTTCTTTGGAATAGGTATTCCAAGGAACTTCACTGTATTGATTTGTCCCCATATATACCAGGCCATGGTTCCGTAAGGCAGCAGCCATTTATGCTTCTCCATAGCAGGGCAACCTCGTGGTGCATTCGTACTCAATGAAATTTAACTTAATGGACAAATAACTCACCCAGGAAGAATATGTAACATGAAAAGAACAGTAGGTCAAAGAAGCACCCAAGAAAACATCAGTACTTTTCATTTTATTTTTAACTATACTTTCCATTTTATTTTTAACTATAAAATATTTCAGCCATACAGAAAACAATATAGCAAACACCTATGTGTTCACCATCAAGGTTAACCAGATGGACATCTCTCTTTTAAAGTGTGTAGAATCCTCAGTTTGATGACCATGTGGAGGAAAAAAGCGTACACAAAAGTCAACTGCAGATCTGAATGTGAATGAGATTTACAACAGTAAACCTTTTAGAAAACACCAGAGAATATCATCATGACCTTTGAGTAAAGAGCAGAGTATAGGACATGAAAAGCACCACACAAAAGAAAAATATGGTGAACTTATGAAATAAAGTAACTATTTGATCAAAAAGCTCCACTAAAGACTGAAAAGGTAACCTACAGAGTAGGAAACAGTATTCATACATGAACAAAGGGCTAATAGCCAGAACATATAAAGAACCCCTGTAAATCGACAAGAGAGACAGACAGCCTACTCAGTAGAAAAATGGGCAGAAGACAGTTACGGAAGATGGTATCCGAATGGCAATAAATATGTAAAAGGAGCCCAGCATCATTAACCACTATGGGACATACAAATTAAAACCAAGACATACAATAACGCCGCCTTCCAAACAGCTAAAATACGAAAGAAAAGTGAAAGTCGCTCAGCCGTGTCTGACCCTTGGCCACCCCGTGGACTATACAGGCCACGGAATTCTCCAGGCCAGAACACTGGAGTGGGTATCCTTTCCCTTCTCCAGGGGATCTTCCCAACCCAGGGATAGAACCCAGGTTTCCCACATTGCAGGCAGATTCTTTACCAGCTGAGCCACAAGGGAAGCCCAAAATACAAAAGAAAGTACCAAATGTTAGCAAAAATATGGAGCAACTGGAACTCTCCTATACTACTAGAATGGCTTCNATCGACAAGAGAGACAGACAGCCTACTCAGTAGAAAAATGGGCAGAAGACAGTTACGGAAGATGGTATCCAAATGGCAATAAATATGTAAAAGGAGCTCAGCATCATTAACCACTATGGGACATACAAATTAAAACCACACAACAAAGCCTCCTTCCAAACAGCTAAAATACAAAAGAAAAGTGAAAGTGAAAGTCACTCAGCCGTGTCTGACTCTTGGCCACCCCGTGGACTATACAGGCCATGGAATTCTCCAGGCCAGAACACTGGAGTGGGTAGCCTTTCCCTTCTCCAGGGGATCTTCCCAACCCAGGGATAGAACCCAGGNCTCCTTCCAAACAGCTAAAATACAAAAGAAAAGTGAAAGTGAAAGTCACTCAGCCGTGTCTGACTCTTGGCCACCCCGTGGACTATACAGGCCATGGAATTCTCCAGGCCAGAACACTGGAGTGGGTAGCCTTTCCCTTCTCCAGGGGATCTTCCCAACCCAGGGATAGAACCCAGGTTTCCCACATTGCAGGCAGATTCTTTACCAGCTGAGCCACAAGGGAAGCCCAAAATACAAAAGAAAGTACCAAATGTTAGCAAAAATATGGAGCAACTGGAACTCTCCTATACTACTAGAATGGCTTCCTAGGGAAATTATTTGGAGTATCTAACAATTCAGCACATCAGTGCCCTATGAACTTGGTCGTCTCACTAGTAGGTATTCACAAAGCCATTGAGAACACACATGTATTCACCAAAAGACATGGACCAGAATATTCACTGATGCATTGTTCATAACAGCTGAAAATATGAATCCAGTGCCCCATCACAACAGAGAACACAGATAAACTGGAGATAGCATACTGATGAGAATGAACTACTTTCAACTGCACGACTGGTTTGGGACGATTCTTCATATATTGTGTTAAGTAGAAGAGTCCAGCCACAAACCATATGCTTCTGCTTGTATAAAGTACAAACACATTAAAACCTAACCTATGGGAATTCCCTGGTGACCCAGTGGTTAAGAATCTGCCTGCCAATGCAGCGGAGATGGGTTCAATCCCTGGTCTGGGAAGATTCCATGTTACACAGGGCAATGAAGCCCGTGAGCCACAGCTGCCGAAGCCCATGACCTGGAACGTGTGCTCTGCAAGAGAAGCCACTACAGTGAGAAGCCTGTGCACCAGAGCTAGAGAGCCGCCCCTGCTCACCGCAACTAGAGAAAGCCCACACACAGCGACAAAGACCCGGCACAGCCAAAAGTAAATAATACAGTTTTTAAACTAACCTTTGCTGTTAGAAATCAGTTTTTTCCTGGGGTTGGGTGGGATGGGAAGTGGTTGGAANATATTCATTGACACATTGTTCATAACAGCTGAAAAAATGAATCCAATGCCCCATCACAACAGAGAACACAAATAAACTAGGGATGGCATACTGATGAGAATGAATGACTTTCAACTGCACTACTGGTTTGGGATGATTCTTCATATATTGTGTTAAGTAGAAGAGTCCAGCCACAAACCACATGCTGCTGCTTGTACAAAGTACAAACACATTAAAACCTAACCTATGGGAACTCCCTGGTGACCCAGTGGTTAAGAATCTGCCTGCCTATGCAGCGGAGATGGGTTCAATCCCTGGTATGGGAAGATTCCACGTTACACAGGGCAACGAAGCCCGTGAGCCACAGCTGCTGAAGCCCATGACCTGGAACGTGTGCTCTGCAAGAGAAGCCACTGCAGTGAGAAGCCTGTGCACCGGAGCTAGAGAGCAGCCCTTGCTCACCGCAACTAGCGGAAGCCCACACACAGCGACAAAGACCTGGCACAGCCAAAAATAAATAATACAGGTTTTAAACTAACCTTTGCTGTTAGAAATCAGTTTTTTCCTGGGGTTGGGTGGGATGGGAAGTGGTTGGAAGGGAGCTGGGCATGCGGGCTTCTAGGGTCGTGGGAATGGATGTTACATGAGTGGGTTCAATTTGTGAAAAGTCATTAGGCTGAACACTTGAGGTCTGTCCTCTTTTCTGTGTGTATATTACAGTCCAATAAGTTTTTCTAAATGTTGCAGAACTCCAGCATTTAATGAGTAGACTGAGGAAGAGAAAGCCACAGAAGAGATTGAGAAGGCAGGGCACAAAAGGTCGCAAGAAAATAAGGGTAAAATGGGTGAACAGAGTCAGAGCTTCAGAGGGTTTAGGGAAATGACTAAAAATAGGCCACCATGGGGACTATGAGGTTGTCCCTGGAGACTTTAGTGGGTGCACAGTCAGTTTGGTGGGCAGAGGGAGATCCTGATGGTAGAGGGCAAGGTGAATGGGATGTGCTAGGCAGATTCTTATCTTGCCAGGGTCTCCCTTCAACTCTGAAAGAAGGTCCTCCAAAGCCACCTCTCATGTCCCCTACTCCAGCTCCCTCCAAAGGCACCCAAACACCTCTGAGCCAGGCCCCCAGCCTGGACAGCACATCCAGCCACACTGAGTAAGAATTTCTAGCACCCTCTCCCACCGAGGCTATACTGGCTTCTGCTGCCAGAGGCACCCTTCTCATGACACAGGCTGTAAAGACTGGCTGGGATGGTAGAGTCAGCTCTGGCCAGACGCTGCAATGGCAGAGAGACAACTGGAGCCCTTGGTGGCCTGGGATGGCCTGCTGGACAGCTGACTTGTTTTCAGAAAGTCTTGGAGAAAAGGGCCTTCTGACACAGGGAGATGGGTGGGCGTTTTTATAAGTTCCAGTGAATTGGTTCATTAATTGGATAATTTCCTGTGCTTGATTTTTCTAGCCAAAATGAGTCAGTGCCTCAGATCTTGAATATATCTTAGCTGAAATCCTGGAGCCACAAGATGCTTTGATTTTTCTGACATTAATGCTTCCATGGTGGTTCAGACATTAAACAATCTGCCTGCAGTGAAGGAGACCCAGATTTGATCCCTGGGTCAGGAGGATCCCCTGGACAAGGGAATGGCTACCCATTCCAGTATTCTTGCCTGGAGAATTCCAAGAAGAGAGGAGCCTGGAGAGCTACTATTATGGGGTCAGAAAGAGTTGGACACTACTGAGCAATAAACACTTTCACACTTTCACTCTGACATTATTCTTATTTTGCCTTTATCAGATCCAAAGCAGAAAAGCACTTAGGCTGTGCTATGGATGGGCTGCTCCCTAAGGGGGTCCAACCCTAAACTCCAAGGCATCTGCTTAATGACTTTCCATGCGCCTCTCATCTTCAGTGACCTGGGTCATTGGCTCTTGTCACTCAGATCCCAGCTTTTAAGGAAGAGGTTTGTACGAGAATTTTGTCTCTAGATATTGTGTTCAAAGTATGGTCCTCCGTAGAGAAAGTTTATAACTACTGGGTCCATGCACTCTGGAGCCCACTCATTACAATTAGAAAGAAGCCCACATCCCCAACAAAGAGCCCACATGCTGCAATGAACCCTACATGGTACAACTAAGACTCAACACAGCCAAAAGCATAAATAGATAAATACTTTTAGATAAATAAGTTACAAGGAATGAAAAGGAGGGATGGAAATCTGTACCTGTGAGCCAGTGACTATGCATAAACATTATTTAGGGCTGATTCAAACAAGCGCTTTGAATGAAAACATTGATGAAGCATTATGGGAAATGTGAACTGAGGCCGAATAGTTGATCATATTACTAAAGAGTTAATGTTCATTCCACAGAGGGTCACAGTGTTATTCAGTCAGTTCAGTCCCCCAGCCATGTCCGACTCTTTGCAGCCCCATGGACTGCAGCACGCCAGGCTTCCCTGTCCAACTCTCAGAGCTTGCTCAAACTTATGTTCGTTGAGTCAGTGATGCCATCCAACCATCTCATAATGTTACTGTGGTCACATTATGTAAAGGGTCTTTATATTTGAGAGAGACTTACCAAAAAGTTTATGAATGAAGGATATGACATCAGGATTTGCTTCACCATAATCAGGAGGGGTAAGAGGAGTGGGTAGAACAAAGATCAAACAAGATAATGAGTCGACTGTTGACCTGGGTGAAGGGTCCAGAAGCACTGATTATACTACTCTCATTTTCATAAGAGGAATTTTGAAATTTTCCATAAGAAAAAGATTTTTAAATAGCTACTTCACATAAGACTAAATATAACACTTTTCTTCTCTATAATACACGAGCAATTTTCTCTTTAAATAGCAGTTTCCCTTCCACGTACACCCAAATGAGGACACTATTGCATATAACTCAAATTTGTAGTTTACCCGAACCTGGCCACTATAATAAGAAGTTGGGTGGTAAGATCAAAATCCAAAAATAATTTCACAGTTTGGGGCTTGAGCCAAATCTAACAAGAAAGATTTAACAGAGATTAATGTAAGTCAAAACCTTAGATGTATTAAAACAAAACGAGCTGTATGGTTCAGCCTGGGGAGATTCACAATAGCTTTTATAAAGTGGCGCCAGCTCAGGATGACTCAGCAGCCGGAAAGGACTGCCAGACTCACCTGCAAGGTTGGAGGATGCACAAAAAATAGTCCCCATGTTCACGCTTTTCATGAACTAGTTAATCCTCACCTAGCGGGTTGGGCTGTATTCCCTATATCCAGAGTGTGACATGCAGCCTGGGAGGGAGCCTGCCAAAGCTTAGGAGGAAATGGAAGTGTTCAGCTTGAAGAAGGAACCTGATAAAGAGACAACCATCCTCAAACATGTGGGGATTCTCACGCACAGGGAGACTTGCTCCCTGTGGTCACAGAGGGGAAACCTTGGACCAATAGGTAGAATTTACAAGGTAGGACAAAGCTTAGCATCTTCTGTGAGAGAGAGGAGGACCCCACCCAGGAGGGTGGATTGCCACTTAGAGAACTGGTTTTGGAGAGGACTCCAGTATCTAAATGAGGCTCCTCTTAATGGCCTCTGAAGTCATTACTAGCCTTAAGAGTCTGATTCTTTAGAAATCGATAAACAGCAGTAACTCTAACAATAATGAGGGTAATATCATAGATTTATTGAGTACTTACCTTGTTCTGGGAGCTGTGCCAGCTCTAGCATGCATTCAATTATTTAGTCAGTTCGCCAATCAACAAGTGCTATGAAGTGCACGTTTTCTATCCAGTATTAAGCAACATACGAACAATATACGACATAGCCCCTCTCTTTAAAGAGTTGGTCATCTAGTTGCTAATCAAAATTTTCATATATGTAGTACAATAGCTGCACTAATATCGCTCATTCTATAAAGTGCTTTTCATGTATTCCTTGAAACATCTCTGAGAGACAGATTTTATTTTTATTACCACATTGTTGTTGTTGTTCAGTCGCTCTGCTGCTGCTGCTAAGTCGATTCAGTCGTGTCCGACTCTGTGCAACCCCATAGACGGTAGCCCACCAGGCTCCCCCGTCCCTGGGATTCTCCAGGCAAGAACACTGTAGTGGGTTGCCATTTCCTTCTCCAGTGCATGAAATAGAGAAGTGAAAGTGAAGTCGCCCAGTCGTGTCTGACTCTTAGCGACACCATAGACTGCAGCCCACTAGGTTCCTCCGTCCATGGGATTTTCCAGGCAAGAGTACTGGAGTGGGGTGTCATTGCCTTCTCAGTCCTATACAATTCTTCGCAACCCCATGGACTGCAGCACACCAGGCTTCCCTGTCCACCACCATCTCCCAGAGCCTGTTCATGTCCANTCCAGTGCATGAAATTGAGAAGTGAAAGTGAAGTCGCCCAGTCGTGTCTGACTCTTAGCAACCCCATAGACTGCAGCCCACTAGGTTCCTCCGTCCATGGGATTTTCCAGGCAAGAGTACTGGAGTAGGGTGCCATTGCCGTCTCAGTCCTTTACAATTCTTTGCAACCCCATGGACTGCAGCACACCAGGCTTCCCTGTCCACCACCATCTCCCAGAGCCTGTTCATGTCCATGGAGTTAGTGATGCCATCCAACTGTCTCATCCTCTATCATCCCCTTCTCCTCCTGCCTTCTATCTTTCCCAGCATCAGAATCTTTTCTAATGAGTTATCTCTTCACATCAGGTAGCCAAAGTATTGGAGCTTCAGCTTCAGCACCAGTCCTTCTAATGAATATTCAGGATTGATTTCCTTTAGGATTGATGACTGGTTTGATCTCCTTGCAGTCCAAGGGACTCTCAAGAGTCTTCTCCAGCACCACAGTTCAAAAGCATCAGTTCTTCAGCGCTCAGCCTTCTTTATGGTCCAACTCTCATACCCATACATGACTACTGGAAAAACCATAGCTTTGACTATACAGACCTTTGTCAGCAACTTGGTGTCTCTGCTTTTTAATACACACTCAACATAAAAACTAATAGCTAATGTTTTTAATTGCTCTCCTCTTCTGTGAGTGCCTGTTTCTGGTGTTGCTTAATGTGATCCTAGCCTCAAACAAGAGAAGATTAGCTTTTTATTTTTAAAACCCTCTATCCCAATAAAGGAATTAAATTAAAAATTATAATCTACGTTTAAAAAAAAAGGATTCTAATCACCCAGTGATAAATATTCCCTAGCAGATGAAACAAAAAGTAAAGTGTGCTAAATTATCTAAGTTTTATTATCCATAAGAACTGTGAGAGAGAGTGTTTTGGGTATTTTTGGTTTTGTTTTTGTCTTATTTTTAAAGTAAACATAACAAAATGGACAAAGTCTGAGACTATTTTAAAGTTGAGCTTTGGAACAGACTTTATTTGATTTTAAGCAGAAAATCTGTGAGCAGATCCGAGCTAAAGGAGGGGCTGGGAGAAGTCAAATTTAGAGGCAGCAGTGGTGAGCATCAGCCTCCCAAAACAGAAGAGTCCCCTAGGCAGCTGGACTAGATTTCAGCACCAAGGACAGAGCAGGGCTCTGACTAAAAGTAGGCCCAAAAGTAGACCCCTGCAGAGCCTGGCAGGCTACAGTCCATGGGGTCACAAAAAAGTCGGACATGACTTAGAGACTAAATAACAACTGCCATCAAAAGGATTCCCAAGTGGTGCAGTAGTAAATAATCTGCCTGCCAGTGCAAGAGACACTAGAGATGTGTGTTTGCCTGGCAAGTATAGTCCATGGACACGACTCAATATGCATGCATGCACGCTGCCATCAAAAATCAGAGACACCTCACTGCCCAAACTTACTGTGAAGAAATAAAACTCCATATGTGTTATTAATAAAGCATGGAGGTTACAAGTAGGGATTCTGGGGTCCAACAGCAGTTGTTCAAACCCTGGCTCTACCACTGTCTAACTGTGACCTTTACCACAGTGTGAACTTTACCTCTCTGTGTCCCCTTTTCCTCTGTGTAAAATGAGGATTAAACACACCTACTTCATGGGATCATTATGAAGACTAAATGAGTCACCCCCCAAATTCCCCTCCTACCCGGGCTGCCACATAGCATTGAGCAGAGTTCCGTGTGCCATACAGTAGGTCCTGTTGGCTCTCAATTTTAGATATAGCAGTGTGTACGGGTCCATTCCAAACTCCTGACTGGATACATGTATATATATATGCACACACATATACATATGTATATATATGCATATCTGAGTCCCTTCACTGTTCACCTGAAACTATCACAGCATTGTTTATTAATTGGCTATATCTCGATACAAAATTTAAAAGTTAAAAAAAGGACAATGAGTTACACATGGAATTCTCAAAACAATGTCTGGACAGGTAAAAATTACTAAATAAAATTTTACTTCATTTACTGTTTTTCCAGAAACTTGAAATCTCAGGATATGAGGGGAAAAGGAGAAAGGAGGTCCAAGTGTGGTAGCCAAAGTCTTGCCAGGAGGAGGGATGGCTGCCACTGAATCACAGGGAATGAGGATATAGCAACTGCTTTTGACCACATTCTCCCACCACTTTGGCCCAAAGACCCAAGAGGGAGGTAAGGAAAGGCTGCCCCAGAGGTGAGCCAGGCTGGGCACTGAAGTTAGCCATTTGGCTATTACTGAGCCATTTGGAATTCTTGGCCGTGACTGAACACTGAAGCCAGTATGTAAAATGTGCCACTCTGGGAGTGTGACCTGCCATGAGATGGATCCAGAAAGAGTGAAGCACATCGTGGCAGTTGGACATATTACAAAGTCTGACACAGTTGACTTAACCCCAAAGACTCCCTCAGCACCCCATTCTCTCTTCATCTCTCACTCACTCCACACACAACTGCTAATATAACTTCCTGCAGGCCATGTTTCCTGTGTGCCGCCCTCTAATTTAGCAAACATTATGGGTCCTTTTATTCTATCAAGCTCATAGAGCTAAATGCATCATTATGTATTGCATTTTAATGGAGATGGGAAACCAGAGAAGTGAAGGGAGGCAGGGCAGAGTTCATGTGCAAAGGATCTAAAGGAACTAATAGGATGGGGGTTCACTCAGGGACAAATTCTTAGCTTGACAATGTCTATCTGGGCTTTAGCTTCCAGGCAGATGTGATTATAGTGTCATCAATCCTGAGAGAAAAAAAAAAAACTATTGCAGAGAAGTGTGGCTAAGGGTAGGGAGAGTTTCTGCATCATCTATCAGGTCCCACTCTCAATATTTGATGCATGAGTGCTGGTTGCTGCTGGTGATAGTCTCCATAGTCCTGGGTTCTGGTCTTCAGCTACAGGGTAATCCTGGAAATCCTCCTGAGAAAGCGTCACATCTTTGAGAAAGGACCGCCATTTTTCCTTTGCTTGTCCCATCTCCTCCTTATATAACCCCACCACTCTGCTCACCTTCTTCACAACCATGAAGTCATTCTTAGCCTCAGCACTTGTTAAACTCATCTGCATATCTACAAGGAAGGAGAATGATCATGCCCAGAAGACAGCTGAGTCAAAGTATGTGCACATGTGCCCAGGGAAAGGTGTTTATTCCTGGAGATGGGCAATAATTATAGAAAGCTGAAACAAACTATTAGAAATACCTTAAGTCCTAGATTTTCTTTGTACTTCCATCACAAAGGATTATTGTTGGCTGGCTAAGACCCTGCGTCTTAATTATCAGTTTCTCAAGCAAAAAGTGAATGAAATAAATTAAAGGACACTTAAATATGAACTGTGTTGACCTTGACTGTGAGAAACCACATCTTTAATAAGGCAGACTGCTTGACTTGAAACAACCAAATGACTAGTGTTAATGGTGGGAGTGGTTATGGAGTTCTAGTGCGCACATTTGCTAATTGCTCTCCCTAGCAGCCTGGAAACAGAGAAAACAGCTAGGTATTTATATCTGTCAGCTAGCCAGACATTATTTCAGTGACCTTGGGCATCAGAGTGGGGTCTTCAGAAACTCAGCCAGTGGGAGAAAGAATGTACAAGAAAGGTAGGAGGAAGGACAGAGAGACTGATTCAGTTAGCACAGCAATCTCTGCTGTCAATTGTATAGCAGCAAGCCAAGGAAACCCACTCCCCTCTGACTCCCTACAGAACTTTCTAATGAATTCTTTGGTATATGCCCTTGGTCCTTCACCCCTTCAAGGATCTCAGAGTCTTCTCCACCCTTCCTGGAGGACCAGTTCTTACTAGAAGAGAAGTATCCTCCCCATTCATATCCCAGGCAAACCCAACGCCCCATCCCATGTCAGATTCCTGGGAAGCAAACTCTGAGATGGATTTGTGGGCAGAAGACATACGGGGAGTACCCTTAGGATTAATGTTGCGAGGGAGGGAGTGAAGCAGGACAGGCATAGGGAGCAATCTACTACAGACTCCTGATCCTTCCAAGCTAAGTCCGGCTTATCTTTCTCTTAGCCTCACCCCACTCCGTTCATCTCATCTACCACTGCAAGCATGACTTTGGAGCTGGCCCTTCCACCAACTTGGTCCCACTTTCCTGCAATCCTGTTAGCCTCTGACCTCCCTCTCCCAGAACTAGGTTCTGTCTTCCTGACCTCACCCCAGCTATTCTCAGCATCCCCACAGATAACTAATTAGGGCTCAATGATGAATGTTTCTGGGATTCTGGACTCCTGAGTGGCTCAAGTGCTGTTGCAGTCCTTGCCTCAGAGAAGCAGATTAATAAGAAAAACAAAATATCCACCCAAAGAGAAAATGGATTAAACAGAAGAAAAAATTCACAGAAAGTGAAAGTTAAAGAATTAATAAGCAGATTTATAATGTTCAACCTCATTACTAACAGAAAAAATGAGAATAAAACCTGAAAAAACAGTGAAAAATTCAAAAAGAATATCACAAAGTGTTCATAAGACTGGAGAAACAAGAAATCATATATTATTATAAAAAGTATCCATTGGTACAATGTTTCTAGACCGAAGTTTGACAATATAAATCAAAACTTTAAAGTGGCCTAGCAATTCCACCAGAGAAGGCAATGGCACCCCACTCCAGTACTCTTGCCTGAAAAATCCCATGGATGGAGGAGCATGGTGGGCTGCAGTCCGTGGAGTCGCTGAGTCGGACATGATTGAGCGACTTCATTTTCACTTTCACGCACTGGAAAAAGAAATGGCAGCCCACTCCAGTGTTCTTGCCTGGAGAATCCCAGGGATGAGGGAGCCTGGAGGGCTGCCGTCTATGGGATCGCATAGAGTTGGACACGACTGAAGCGACTTGGCGGCAGCAGCAGCAATTCACATCTAGGAAGGTATCTTAAAGAATGAACAGGATGAGTGCTCAGAGATACGTGTTCATTGCAGCAATGTTTATTATACTGGAAATAATAAAAATAACATATGCATCAAAGCGCTATGCTACAAGCATATAACGGAATATTGCTCAGTTATTAAGAACGAGGTCAGCTGTGGTTACAGGAAGCAGGGCTTGGCTTCCGTAAGTCAGTAAAGGGAGCCAAGTCCAGAGTGGCGGGTGGGGAATAGAGTTCCTGGGTGCGCTGTGCTGACCCAGACTCGGCTGAGTCCCAGACTGGTGAAAGGGCATAGAGTGGATATAGCGGAAGTGACGAAAGTCTTGGAGGAAGAGAGTTTCCCAGTGTCCACTTCTTCTGCTGCTGACGCTGGGTTTGATGCTGTGGTTGGCTCTATGGAGGACATTATCATGGATGCGGAATTCCAAATACAGCAGAGAAATTTAATGGACAAATACTACCAGGAATTTAAAAACATGGAAGAGAATAAACTCACCTACACGGCAATTTTAAAAAAAAAAACCTTTCTTTCATAGAAAAGTATATTGAAAATCAGCTCCTGGAGCGGATACCCAGATGCAACATGGCAATTTTCACCACAACGTTAAAGCACCATAATGATGAAGTGGTTCATGACATAGTCAACATGCTCACATTCACAGACTTTCTGGCATTTAAACAGATGTTTCTAGAGTATAGAGCAGAAAAAGAAAGCCAACGACTGGATTTATGCAGTGGTTTGGTGGTGACTTCCTTGTGCAAATCAGCTTCCCAGAACAACACGCAGCAGTACCTCCTCCATCCAGGCAGCGGAAGCCTTCTGGTATCATGAGCCAAATCGCCTGGAAGAGGCCTCTGCTCGCGATGACAGGAGAGTACATCTTGGAGAGACTAGCTCTGTTCTGCAGCATTTTATTAATTTTAGGTATTAATGGGTCAAAAAGATAATTACCTCACTCTCCCAGGACTTCTGCTTTTTCTGAAACACTTTGCAGTCAATAATCCCTGCTAAAGCAAGTAACTTTTCATTGTGCTTTTGAGAGTCTGGCTGCTCCCAAGCAAGGCTGTGCAAGCATTCCACCTGGAAGGCCCCTAGCCCAGCATATATGTTCCTGTGTCAATAAAGTGGAATAATACCATGTCCCAAACACCAAACCCCACAGGCGGGCTTTGCCTGAACCTTTCAGGTACTCATAGCTCCTTCACTTGGGTAAACCTTTCATTCACTGGCCCCCCTGTGTGGGATCTTTTATGATTTGGGCAGTACTTATGTAAGGTGTTAAAATAGCTGCCCCTGTCTTCAGAGTTCTGAAACTCTATTTTCTGCCTGCCATCATGGAGAAATTAGAAGTAGTTTTGGTTGTGGAAATAGACTGGAGAAGATTTCCTTTATCCAAAATCTGTATGTGAGAATCAACTTCCGAGTCTTGAGTTTGCAGTTCTTCTATCACTGTCTTCTAGTTCTGATATAGACTCCTTGTTTTGAGAGAAACCTCTTTTTTTCTAGAATAATTTTTGGAGAAAAATTGTAGATGAACATTCTAATTCATCTATTAGATTTGATCTTGTAATTTCTGTGATTAACCAGTTTAAATCTAAGTATTAAGTGCTTGTCATTTTTAGGTGTTAGTGCTATGATGGTGTTACTGGTGTTACCAGTATGATGTTGCTCCCTGGTGTTACTACTTTCCCTGATGCCAGTGAATATATGCTATACTCTGTAAACAGACTAAAAGACACCCTTTTCTATAGTATATTAAGTGTATTTGTGCAAGTTTACTTAAAATCTTTCTGTATAAATCAGTTGCTTAGTTTCAGGATGGGTTGGGAATGGTGGCAGTTGTGGTAGCAAGTCACTTCAGTCTGACTCTTTGCAATCCTGTGGACTGGAGCCTGCCAGGCTCCTCTGTCCATGGGTTCTTTAGGCAGGAATACTGGAATGGGTTGCCCTGCCCTCCAGGGGATTTTCCCAACCCAGGGATCAAACCTGCATCTCATGTCTCCTACATTGGCAGGCAAATTCTTTACCACTATCACCACCTGGGAAGTCCTGGGTTGGGGAACAGTTTAGTTCAGTTCAGTCGCTCATTCATGTCTGACTCTTTGCAACCCCATGAATCACAGCACGCCAGGCCTCCCTGTCCATCACCAACTCCCAGAGTTCACTCAGACTCNTCCAGAGAGTTGATATGGGGTGGGAGGTGGGGGCGGGTTTCAAGATTGGGAACTCATGTACACTTGAGATGGAAAAAAATTAAAAATTAAAAAATAAATAAATAAAACTCACTTCCCTTTCCCCATTTTCCCTGGAATCAACCTGATCCTAGAATGTATCATCTTTGAAAGGAAGAAAAAAAAATAATGATTTATATCCATATTTACTGTATTGTTGTTGTTCAGTCACTCAGTCATGTCTGACTCTGCAACCCCATGGACTGCAGCACACCAGGCTTCCTTTTCCTTCACTGTCTGCCAGAGCTTGCTCAAACTCATGTCCATTGAGTCAGTGGTGCCATGCAACCATCTCATCCTCTGTTGTCCCCTTCTCCTCCTGCCTTCAATCTTTCTCAGCATCAGGGTTTTTTCCAGAGACTTGGCTTTTCACATCAGGTGTCAAAAGTATTGGAGCTTCAGCTTCAGATCAGTCCTTGCAATGAATGTTTAGGGTTGATTTGCTTTAGGATTGACTGTTTTGATCTCCTTGCAGTCCAAGGGACTCTTAAGAGTCTTCTCTAACACCACAGTTCAAAAGCATCAATTCTTTGACATTCAGTCTTCTATACTTGTTGTATGGAAAGATGTTATTCAGTAAATTTCTTCCCAGACTACAAATTCTGTGAGAGCAGAGACATTTTGTGTTCTCTGCTCTATTTCTGGGCCTAGCACAGTGACTAGAAAATGGCAGGCCCTCAATTCAGCTACTGAGTGAGTAGGTGGATAAATTTCACAGTAGATTAAATGAAAACCAGGTTATAAAGCAGCATGTATTATAAGACTCTGCATATTAAAGTAAATTCACATGTACTTTTTGTATATGTGTGTGTGCATACACATGATTACACAAAGGTAAATATTACAGGGTGGTAGAATTACAGATAGGAGAAGGCAGTGGCACCCCACTCCAGTACTCTTGCCTGGAAAATCCCATGGGCGGAGGAGCCTGGAAGGCTGCAGTCCATGGGGTCGGTAGAAGTCGGACACAATTGAGCGACTTCCCTTTCACTTTTCTCTTTCATGCACTGCAGAAGGAAATGGCAACCCACTCCAGCGTTCTTGCCTGGAGAATCCCAGGGACGGAGGAGCCTGGTGGGCTGCAGTCCATGGGGTCGCACAGAGTCGGACACGACTGAAGTGACTTAGCATCAGCAGCAGAATTACAGCTGATCTTTCTTTTCTTTTTTTTTACTTTGTAAGATGTTTTGCATTTTTGCTGTATGTTCCTTTTTTAATCTGGGAGAAGATCTTTAGGAGAGGGTGAAGAGTGCAAGATAAAAAGAATTAACAATAAAGAATGGAGAAAAAAGCATTGACTCTAGGAGATAAGTTTACTGCTAAAGGTATAACTGATAGGATTTCAAGTCTCCTGTCACCCTCTGACCATTCCACATGGGTAAATACCTACTCTACCCACCCTGGCTTCTTTCAAAGACAAAGAGCTTTAGCTTCAAATAGGAGGTGAATTTGAGGGACTTCTGAAGGTTCAGAAAGCCCAGGATTGCCAGCCTCCAATAGACTTAGAAATATTCCATCCTCTCCCACCCCTACTCTGACCTGAAACATCATGCCCTCACCCTGAAATTTTCCATGCTCAACTATCACATGGTTTAGTCCCAGTCTGTCAAGAACATGGGACACAAGGCCAGTCCTAGAATTCTCTGGGAGTTGGTCTGGATCTCTGCCCTGTATATTTGTCCTTCCTTTATGTGGCCCAAAATCTCTCTCCTTCCCAGGCCGGCTCCAGGTTTTCTCTCTCAGTCTTTCACTACCTCCCTCAAGAGCCCCCTCTGCCAGTTCTTCTCAAAAGAGCTCACAAGAGGGTCCTAGGTCCTCACAGTAACTTTCAGCTCCATGCTGCCTTGCAGTGTGATCTATCGCATCTTCCTGGGAAGAGGGAGGTTCTGTTCTCCTTATTCATTTCAATTCATTTTTTCAATTGACCACCAAATTGTCACTNCTGCCAGTTCTTCTCAAAAGAGCTCACAAGAGGGTCCTAGGTCCTCACTGTAACTTTCAGCTCCATGCTGCCTTTCAGTGTGATCTATCGCATCTTCCTGGGAAGAGGGAGGTTCTGTTCTCCTTATTCATTTCAATTCATTTTTTCAATTGACCACCAAATTGTCACTCAGTGCCCCACACCCTGTGCAGGGCCCTGAGACAGCACACCACACCCACACCAGGATTTTCGCACATGGAGCAGATGGATAAAGAGACTACAGAGACTCATGAGCTCTGTTCAGTGTCATGCAGCAGCCTGGATGGGATGGGAGTTTGGGGGAGAATGGATGCACATATATGTATGGCTGAGTCCCTTTGCTGTTCACCTGAAACTCCCACAGTGTTTTGTTAATTGGCTATAACCCAATACAAAATTAAAAGTTTAAAGAGAGAGACTGCAGTGGCTACCCTCAACCCTGCTGCTCCAGTGTAGGGAAAAGCTGGTTTAATCCAGCACTCTTCCCAGTAAACTAAGCAACACATGGAGAAGAGCATCTGGGGTGTTTTCCTAAGATTAGTGAAGCTTCTTGGAATGTCTCTAAAGGGCCAGTAAGAGCAGTAATCCAGAATGGCCTGCCCTGCTCCCCAAAACCCCAGAGCTGTGCCAGGGATAAATGGGAAAGAGGGCTACCTCCTGCCTGTAGACCTTAAAAAGATGGGCACAGATTTACTGAACTCTCAAGTGTAGGAATTTGAAATCTCTCCTTCTCCAGAGCTGCTATACTTGGGGTGAACATAGAAGATCAGATCAGGCTGTAGAACATGAATCTTGAGCAGTCTCCTGGTAATCTCCTTGAACCATCAGACAAATGTACCGTTGCCTTATTAGTCCAGCTCTGATCTCACTTCTGGGTGGTAATGCATAACTTACAAACCAGAGTTTTATCACACTTAAAGGCCTGCAGAAGGGATTGGTTTGGCAGGTGGGGAAAGGAATGAGACTCTAATTGCCATCTCCACAGACTCTCTCAAGTCTCTGGTTTCCATCAGTGGCTGTCTTATTACCCTGATCCTTCCTGGGTTTGGGATTCACCTTTCTGATAATGACTGGGAAATATTGGTGTAAGGGTAGACACGCATCTTCCCCACTCGTAATTTTACATCTATCTGGTGTGAGCCTCACTAGTGTAGTACTCCTGCCTCTTACCTGAATGAAAGTGAAAGTGTTAGTGTCTCAGTTGTGTCTGACTCTTTGCAACCCCATGGATGAGGTTCCTTTGGCCATAGAACTCTCCAGGCAAGAATACTGGAGTGGATTCCCATTCGCTTCACCAGGGGATCTTCCTGACCCAGAGATCAAACCTGGGTCTCCCATGTTGCAGGATGATTCTTTACCATCTGAATCACCAGGGAAACCCTTGCCTCTTACCTGGAAGAAACCAAATCCCACTGAAATCTATTATATTGATGAACTGCAAAACACTCCTTTACCAAGACTGGGTTTCAGAGGCCCAGTAGGGGCAAGAGGGTGAGTGGGGAGATCTCCTTGGGAGTGGGCAGTCCCCACTGAAGCAACATAAATACTCTTGACCAGTCCTATCAGAACACAACCAAATGGATAGAGGAGAAGCCAAGACTAGGCAGTGTCCTTTACACCTACCACTAACCTAGGAGATCCATCCATACCTGATTTCTGTCTATTCTTGGACCTTGGTTTATTCTGTGACTCCTTGAAAGCCAAATACCAGAATATGAAATACAGTGCAATTTATTGGGAAAGAAAGTACAACCACCATCAGCAGAGAATCCACAGCTCAGGGAATTAAGGTGCCAGAGGTGAGTCAGGATATGATGTCCAGATGTGGGGCGGGAACCCTGAGAACCAACAGTCTGGAGATCTTAACCATTTACCCTCTAGCTGCAGCCCCACTGCACTGCCCTCCTCAGGCAGGGGCTAAAACATTCCAGCCTCAGACCATCAGCTCCTGAGAGAGATGGGCCAGGACGGGAACAGGCCAGGCTGGGAAGACCCACACTTGTCTGGGCTGAGGTGTTGCTGTCCAAAGTCAGGAGCCTGTACAAGGGTGCATCCAGGGGCATCATCATCCCAGACTAGCACTGGACCTCCCAGGCCTAGGAGAGGCCTTGGGGACGCAGGAGCCAGGAAGTTCAACCGCTTCCCCCAGGAGCTTGAGGAAAAGCAAGGTTGGGGTTGGCATTTGCTGATGTCAAGCAGAGAGGGGAGAAGTGCTGTCCCAAGCTGAGGGGAAACCAGTGGGCGTGGAGATTGGGCCCCGCCCAAAGGATCACTTGCAAAGCTGGTTTGAGCTGGTGGTCTGAGTGAAGCAGATGGTGGTGCCGCCCCCACCGCCAGACTTGTAGCCAGTGCTTCCTGAGCTCTGGACGCCGCTCTGGTTCTCAGAGCCGCTGCTCCCATGGCTGCAGGCCTGGGAGCCCCCGCCGCTGCCGCCGCTGACTCCTCCGTAGCTGACTCCTCCGTAGCTGCCACTGTTGCCTCTGATGCCTCTGTTCCCTCCGCTGCCGCTGCTGCCGCCACCGCCTCTGTAGCCACTGCCACCAGTGACCCCTCCAAATCCCCCACGGCCTCCACCAGGGCTGGTGCCTGTGCTGGTGACGTTGCTGACCACCGCTAAGGAGAACAAGCACTCGACTCAGGCTCAAGCCCTGGGCCTGAACCCCAACCCCGCTTGGCTGTGTGACTCAGAGAAAGTTACTCAACTTCTCTGAGGCCTCAGTGGGTAAACAGCAGGAGTGAGCCCTGGCCCCCTGGTGCCCTTCCCCAGAAATAAGAGCCAGAAGTAGCCACAGGAATTTCTGGTTCTCCAACCTAAGCAATTCCCTGGGACCACAGGGGCTTCAGCTCGGGCCTGCCAGTTGGCCAAGTTCCTCTAGGGGCAGAGTAGGGTGGCCTGAGACCCTGGACACCTGGGTGGCCTGGCCGCCTTGCATGGGTCAGGCTCTCCCCCCAAAATGTCAGTCAGCATGTTTCTAGTTGCCCTTTTTGCATCCCAAGAAGAAAGTTTTTGAAAGGCTGCTTACAAATGCACAGAGCACTCTGGCACTCTCCAGACATCCTAAAAAGCAAGAGGAGATGAGGATTATTTCTGCAACGAGTCCTTAGCCGAAGAGCTCAGGGTTCATAACCCTGGGAGCCATGTTCTCCCTTTTGCCCTCATAAGGGTCAAGCTCCCAAAAGAAGAAAGGCTATTCTGAGTCTGTTTCCAGACACAGATCTCCCCAGGAAAAGGGGCTGCTGCAGGGAAGTAAGGCTTCCAGAAGCTCCACCAATCACCGTCTCTCCATCTTCCATCATCTTTCACTAATTTCCCAGATTATCTTCCAGACACACTACTCATCACTCAAGACCCCCTTGATTAGCCCATCCTCACCTCTCCTCCGCTGCTGAGACTATCTTCCCCCCTTAGCTATGCCCTTCCCCTCCTTCACCCAGGCCTGGCTTTCTTATTCCTACTGCTCTTCTTCCGGGAAGCCTTCCCCAGTGAGCCCTCCTGGGGTGGTGGTGGCAGTAATGGTTACTCAAGATGGATAATATGTGAGAGGGGCTGGCACTCAACACATGGTGGAAATGTCTTGCCCACTCTCCCCATCTTCCCATGCCTCATTCTTGTTCACGGAGCAGGCGTGACCACACGTTTGAGCAGACATGGAACGTGTCCGCACACCTTGCCAGTGTGGCCCCCACTGGTGCCACTCTCGCCTTCCTCATCCCACAGTTCCCAATGCATGCAGCGCCATCTGCACACTCACTCCTTTTCTTAGAGACACAAGAAACCCTTACGTTTTCTCTCACATGTGAGTTCTGCTTCCTCCATCAGATTGGGAGCTGCCTGAAGACAGAGGCTCTGAACACAGGATTCATGGAGCAGCTAGGCTTTAGAAGGATCTTTCGATTCTTGACACCCCTTTGGCATTTGACATCCACTCGCTGAGCCCTTATCTGCTACTTAATATTGTGTTATTTTTCCAGAGTATGTATGTATCAGCCACCTTCCCATATAGACTCAGCCTCAGGAATGCGGGTGTTCTAGGACTGTCTTTACTGAGCTATCCGGCATGGTAACCACTCCCCACATGAAGCTATTTTATTTCAATTAAATTAAATGTAAAACTCGGCTGCACTCGCCAGGTTTCAAGTGCTCAAGCAGCCAAAGGCTACTATATTAGATAGCACAGGTATAGGACATTGTCATCATCCAAGAAAGGTCCAGTGGACGGCACTATAACTTTTATTATAAGCCCAAAGGACTTTCCCTTCCACCTGCTTATAGTGAAGCTCATCAGAGGTGTTTAGTCGCTCAGTTGTGTCTGACTTTGCAACCCCACGGACTGCAGCACACCAGGCTTCCCTGTCCTTTGCTATCTCCTGGAGTTTACTCAAACTCATGTCCATTGAGTCAGTGATGCCATCCAACTATCTCATCTTCTGTGGCCCAACAGATGTAATGCAATATTGATGTCTAAGGTAAATAAAAGTGTGAGATAAGTTTGATTGTCTATATATACATATATATGTGTGTATATATATATATATAGAGAGAGAGAGTGGGGCCTGAGTCCTCAACTCTGTCATTCAGGAGATTTCTTACCTATTGTCCTCTCCCTGTAACCTTGTTCCCTTTCTTCACTATCAAAGGTCACTCTGAACTCACTTCTGGAGGATAATGACCCCCCAGCCCCTCACCTGCTCTCCTCACTCTCCAGCAGCTTGCCATAGGTGGCGATCTCCACATCCAGGGCCAGTTTGCTATTCATCAACTCCTGGTAGTCACGCACCAGCCAGGCCAGGTCATCCTTGGCCTGCTGAAGGGCGGCCTGCAGTTCTTGGAGCTTGGCATTGGCATCCTTGAGGGCCAGCTCCCCACGCTGCTCAGCATCAGCAGTAGCNAGCAGCTTGCCATAGGTGGCGATCTCCACATCCAGGGCCAGTTTGCTATTCATCAACTCCTGGTAGTCACGCACCAGCCAGGCCAGGTCATCCTTGGCCTGCTGAAGGGCGGCCTGCAGTTCTTGGAGCTTGGCATTGGCATCCTTGAGGGCCAGCTCCCCACGCTGCTCAGCCTCAGCAGTAGCATTCTGCAGGTTGGCATTCTAGCAAAGAGGGAGTTAAGAGACTGTTTAGCTTAGTGACCAAAAAGCAAATGACTGATCTTTCCAATGTCTCTTACCCACCCAAGAAATTCCTCCCATTCCCTTCCTCCCTTTCTTAGAAATTCAGTGGCACATACTCAGAAAACAGAAGTCAGTTTCACAGTTGGTTCATTCTTTTTTGGCCCTTTTAAATTAACTCATGTCTCATCAAGAAAAGGAACACCAATTTGCTGGTTAAGGTGGCGGTAGTCTGGTGAGTGGTTCTTTCTTTTTAAGATTGTTAAAAGACTGTCTTTCCTAACCACTTATTTCTAGTGATACAAATTAGTCTTCAAGGTTACGACATGAAGTGTGTGATAAATAGCTCATTGAGGGAAGATCCTACTGAGAGCTGAGTGTTTAAGGCCACCCTTACAGTTGGAAGATTTGCTGCTGGGCAAACCAGAATGGAGAACCATCTCTCCTTAAGGAGCTTCAACCTTGGGGAGGAGAATCGAGGAGAACAAAGTTTCCCAGAGACCAGGCTGTCCCACAGGCAACCACAAAAGGACTGAGAAGGCCTGTGGCAGAAGCCCAGCTGTTGCTTCNGTCAATAAAGCAGGTGGCACTAGTGACTAAGAACCCCACCTGCCAATGCAGGTTAGACACAAGAGACACAGATTCAATCCCTGGGTCACGAAGATTCCCTGGAGGAGGAAATGGCAACCCACTCCAATATTCTTGCCTGGAGAATCCCATGGACAGAGAAGCCTGGCAGGCTGAAGTCGATGGAGTCAAACAGAGTTGGACACAACTGAACCGACTTAGCACACACACATGTCTCCAGTTATGACAGCCAAAAATGTTACTAGACATTGTCATATGTCCTGGGGGGTGAGGGAGGGTGGGAATTGCCACCACTGAGAATCACTGTTTTATTGCATCCAGAATCATCCTTTCAAGCCCCCTGTCTTCTCTCAGGGTTGATGAAGCTGTCACCATTTGGTGATGTCACCATGGATTCCAAGGTATGAATTGCTCCCACTATACCTTTGATGGTGGTTTCCTAGGAGAACCAGCTAGCCTTCCAACTTAGTCTGGGCTGGAAAGGCTGGGGTGATGAGCTTGATCTTAACCACAGCAGAGATGTGCATCTGTGGGGTTGGCAGGCCAGAAGGGCTTGGGGGGTGTTAGTGAAGGAGAGTCTGGAGACCCCGCCTCCCATGGGCCTCAGTTTTTGGTAAGGACGCAAAGAAGAATCTGAGTTCTTACCCATTAGAAGACAGTTTATTGAAGACAAGGAAAGAAAGAATACCTCAAGAGAGAGACAGGCTGGGCCAAGGGAGACAATGGCCCTGGAGGGCTGGAGTGCAGTGTTTAAGGCAAGGTTATGTGCATAATCCAGGAAGTTGCTGATTGACAGTCTTGAATGACAGCTGCAGATTACAGAACAAGAGGCTCTACTGTGCGTGCACTTCTCATAATTCAGTCTGTTATAATTAGATGTATGTATTCATAGAATATTTATGATTATTTAATGAGCCAAATGGCTGCCAAAGGTTACCTAAGTACATGACAGTGTGAGGTGTGCGTTTATGTGCCAGAGTAGAGAAAGTCCCTCCAGTCAGCCGGTGGGGGATTTTTCCTGTCCCCTGACTATTTTGGAGTGGTGATGGGGCATTTGGGGGAGGGGTTGGTAAGTAGCTTGGTGGGATTAGGTGGCCCGTTGGATGTTCAGCCAGAGGGGTCGCCTCTCATTGCTCTTGACTAAATTCCTGCCTAACAGGAGGGGTGTAGATAAAATATAGATGAAATATGTGAAGTGTTTTCAGAACTCAAGTGAGTCTTTTTCAGTCATCCTGAGACTTACAAAAGGCCCACGTTTCTGGTCTTGGTGGCAGAAGGTACCTGGATTAAGGTGGTGAGAAGGCAGAAGGAAGGGGCAACCTACATCCCAAAAGATGAGATCTCTGATGATTGGCTAACAAAACCCCACCCAACTCGAAGGCAAAGCAGGGGAGAGTCATATAGAGATTGACCTACCAAGTACCCAGAATTTTATATTCAGACTTGATCGTCAGCAGTCAAGTCTGGATTATCCCCAGACAGATTCTTATGGGAAGCAACCCCCCGGTGTCCTTCANTCTGATGATTGGCTAACAAAACCCCACCCAACTCGAAGGCAAAGCAGGGGAGAGTCATATAGAGATTGACCTACCAAGTACCCAGAATTTTATATTCAGACTTGATCGTCAGCAGTCAAGTCTGGATTATCCCCAGACAGATTCTTATGGGAAGCAACCCCCCGGTGTCCTTCACAGAGCCTTCTAGAGCTGTGTTACCATCGCTGTTGATACTTTCTCTGGCACGTAGCCCACAGCCCAGGATGAGCTAGAAGGGAATAACCTGAAATCTAAAAGCATGTCTTGGTCTCCTTAACATCAAGGGGTGAGTCAATAGGCTCTGAGAACAGGAAGGCACTATCTTGAGCATTCTTCCCAACTGAGGCATGAGGGGAGTAGGCAGAGAGGAATGGATGGTGATGGGAAAATGTGGTGGAGGATACAGACGGGGTCCTCTGTGTCCTCCCAGGAAGTGGTACCTCTCCCCGCCCAAGGAAGAGGGAGATGGAGCAAAACAGAGGAGCAAGGGAGGTGGGCGGGAGATTCAAGAGAGAGGGAACATATGTATACCTTTGGCTGGTTCATGTTAATGTTTGGCAGAAACCAACACAATTCTTTAAAGCAATTATCCTTCAATTTAAAAAAAATTTTAGTAATGAAAAAATAAATACTTGATCATCGATCCATGAGTGTGTGTGTGTATATGTTAGTCACTTAGTCATGTCCAGCTCTTTGCAACCCCATGCACTCTAGTCTGCTAGGCTCCTCCAGGCAAGAATGTTGGAGTGGATTGCCATTTCCTTCTCCAGGGGATCTTCCAGACCCAGGGATCAAACCCAGATCTCCTGCATTGCAGGCAGATTCTTTACCTTCTCAGCTACAGACAAGTACCTTTAAATAATGAAAAAAAAAACAACCCATAAATACTTGATCACTGACCCATGACCCCAAATCCCAGTTTAGGGTCCAGCACACAAGTCAGCCTCATTCAACAATCTCTGTGGGTTCCTCTGTGGGCAAGAAACCATGCCTCAGAAGACAGGAAATGGAACGAACGACACAGCACCAACTGGCTGCATGCTCGAAGAATGGAGAGTCAAGTACGAGCAGGCCCAAGGCCAGGGATTGAAGAGCCCTTGAAAAGTCAGCCTCGATCTTCACAAACAAATGATGCGCATGCTGAGGCGAAAGAAAGGGGATAATAATCAGGCAAAGTTCCTTAGAGGTGCTGTCAGGCTGGATTAGAAATGGTCAGGGCTGGGCTGAGATCCAGGCAAGTATGGGATTAACTCCTTCTGTCTCAGGTCCCGGCACCAAGCTCACCTGTCTGGCCATTCCTCTGGCACAGCGAATGACAGAACAGGGAGATAGCCCTTTCCATGGTGCCATAGCCTCTGAGCTAGGCAACACTTGGTTATTCTCTCCTTTAAGAAGCTGCACGGGGTGGCGGAGGGAGGGGGCTTCCCTGGTGGACCAGTAAAAAAATCCACCTTGCAGTGCAGGGGACCCCGGTTCGATCCCTGGTCCAGGAAGATTCTACATGCCATGGGCAACTGGGCCCATGCACCACAACTGCTGAGCCCATGCGCAGCAACTACTGAAGCCCACGCTCCCTACAGCTCATGCTCCGCAACAAGAGAAGCTAGCCCAGTGAGAAGCTCACATATGGCAATGAGAGAGCAGCCCCTGCTCTCTGCAACTAGAGAACACCTGCACACAGCAACAAAGACCTAGCACAGCCAGAAGATAAATAAAATAAATGGATTTCTTTTTTAAAAAGAAAGCTGCAGGGGGACTTCCCTGGTGGTCTAATGGTTGAGAATCCACCTTTCAATGCAGGGGATGTGGGTTCCATTCCCGATAGGGGAACTAAGATTCCCACATGCCTCAAGGCAACTAAGCCTGCATGCCACAACTAGAAAGAAGTCTGAGTGCCAAAACTAAGACCCAATGCAGCCAAAAATAAATAAACAATTTTTATTTTTTTTTAAGAAAAGAAGAAACTGCATGGATTTCCCCCATGGTCTCCTGTAAACCTCCCGCCCAGGATGAACAAGGCCCTATGGATATAAGTTAGAGTCCAGAGAGAAGCAGCAAAGGCAAGAAGCCCCCATCTGAATATGAGACTTGAAACCAGTGGACGGTGTCCGCAGGAAGCCTGGGCCCAATCTGGACTTCCCTTAGAGCCCATTTAGAAACACCTTGACCTCTTACATGGAGGCATTTTGGAAAACCTGGACCAGGCTCTATAGCCTGGCTCTCTCCTCTTCTTCCTGATTCCGAACGCCAGGCTTTCTTGGAGCTCACCTGGGCCCCCTTGCCTCCTCTCTCTCCTCAGTGCCCATGGCTTAGGAACCACTCTAACCAGCCTGATGAAGTGCTGTCCAAATGGGAGTCTCCAGCCCTGACAGGCTGCCCTCTAAATCCACAAGTGCAGTCAGGAGACCTCCACTCAGCTGTCCCATAAGCAACTCAAACTTATCTA
>SJYA01000723.1:213797-282911 GCA_006410615.1 Neotragus moschatus | reverse complement strand
TTTTTCACTCTCCTCTTTCACTTTCATCAAGAGGCTCTTTAGTTTCTCTTCACTTTCTGCCATAAGGGTGGTGTCATCTGCATATCTGAGGTTATAGATATTTCTCCCAGCAATCTTGATTCCAGCTTGTGTTTCTTCCAGTCCAGCATTTCTCATGATGTACTCTGCATAGAAGTTAAATAAGCAGGGTGACAACATACAGCCTTGATGTACTCCTTTTCCTATTTGGAGCCAGTCTGTTGTTCCATGTCCAGTTCTAACTGTTGCTTCCTGACCTGCATACAGATTTCTCAAGAGGCAGGTCAGGTGGTCTCGTATTCCCATCTCTTTCAGAATTTTCCACAGTTTATTGTGATTCACACAGTCAAAGACTTTGGCATAGTCAATAAAGCAGGTGGCACTAGTGACTAAGAACCCCACCTGCCAATGCAGGTTAGACACAAGAGACACAGATTCAATCCCTGGGTCACGAAGATTCCCTGGAGGAGGAAATGGCAACCCACTCCAATATTCTTGCCTGGAGAATCCCATGGACAGAGAAGCCTGGCAGGCTGAAGTCGATGGAGTCAAACAGAGTTGGACACAACTGAACCGACTTAGCACACACACATGTCTCCAGTTATGACAGCCAAAAATGTTACTAGACATTGTCATATGTCCTGGGGGGTGAGGGAGGGTGGGAATTGCCACCACTGAGAATCACTGTTTTATTGCATCCAGAATCATCCTTTCAAGCCCCCTGTCTTCTCTCAGGGTTGATGAAGCTGTCACCATTTGGTGATGTCACCATGGATTCCAAGGTATGAATTGCTCCCACTATACCTTTGATGGTGGTTTCCTAGGAGAACCAGCTAGCCTTCCAACTTAGTCTGGGCTGGAAAGGCTGGGGTGATGAGCTTGATCTTAACCACAGCAGAGATGTGCATCTGTGGGGTTGGCAGGCCAGAAGGGCTTGGGGGGTGTTAGTGAAGGAGAGTCTGGAGACCCCGCCTCCCATGGGCCTCAGTTTTTGGTAAGGACGCAAAGAAGAATCTGAGTTCTTACCCATTAGAAGACAGTTTATTGAAGACAAGGAAAGAAAGAATACCTCAAGAGAGAGACAGGCTGGGCCAAGGGAGACAATGGCCCTGGAGGGCTGGAGTGCAGTGTTTAAGGCAAGGTTATGTGCATAATCCAGGAAGTTGCTGATTGACAGTCTTGAATGACAGCTGCAGATTACAGAACAAGAGGCTCTACTGTGCGTGCACTTCTCATAATTCAGTCTGTTATAATTAGATGTATGTATTCATAGAATATTTATGATTATTTAATGAGCCAAATGGCTGCCAAAGGTTACCTAAGTACATGACAGTGTGAGGTGTGTGTTTATGTGCCAGAGTAGAGAAAGTCCCTCCAGTCAGCCGGTGGGGGATTTTTCCTGTCCCCTGACTATTTTGGAGTGGTGATGGGGCATTTGGGGGAGGGGTTGGTAAGTAGCTTGGTGGGATTAGGTGGCCCGTTGGATGTTCAGCCAGAGGGGTCGCCTCTCATTGCTCTTGACTAAATTCCTGCCTAACAGGAGGGGTGTAGATAAAATATAGATGAAATATGTGAAGTGTTTTCAGAACTCAAGTGAGTCTTTTTCAGTCATCCTGAGACTTACAAAAGGCCCACGTTTCTGGTCTTGGTGGCAGAAGGTACCTGGATTAAGGTGGTGAGAAGGCAGAAGGAAGGGGCAACCTACATCCCAAAAGATGAGATCTCTGATGATTGGCTAACAAAACCCCACCCAACTCGAAGGCAAAGCAGGGGAGAGTCATATAGAGATTGACCTACCAAGTACCCAGAATTTTATATTCAGACTTGATCGTCAGCAGTCAAGTCTGGATTATCCCCAGACAGATTCTTATGGGAAGCAACCCCCCGGTGTCCTTCACAGAGCCTTCTAGAGCTGTGTTACCATCGCTGTTGATACTTTCTCTGGCACGTAGCCCACAGCCCAGGACGAGATAGAAGGGAATAACCTGAAATCTAAAAGCATGTCTTGGTCTCCTTAACATCAAGGGGTGAGCCAATAGGCTCTGAGAACAGGAAGGCACTATCTTGAGCATTCTTCCCAACTGAGGCATGAGGGGAGTAGGCAGAGAGGAATGGATGGTGATGGGAATGTGGTGGAGGATACAGACGGGGTCCTCTGTGTCCTCCCAGGAAGTGGTACCTCTCCCCGCCCAAGGAAGAGGGAGATGGAGCAAAACAGAGGAGCAAGGGAGGTGGGCGGGAGATTCAAGAGAGAGGGAACATATGTATACCTTTGGCTGGTTCATGTTAATGTTTGGCAGAAACCAACACAATTCTTTAAAGCAATTATCCTTCAATTTAAAAAAAAATTTAGTAATGAAAAAATAAATACTTGATCATCGATCCATGAGTGTGTGTGTGTATATGTTAGTCACTTAGTCATGTCCAGCTCTTTGCAACCCCATGCACTCTAGTCTGCTAGGCTCCTCCAGGCAAGAATGTTGGAGTGGATTGCCATTTCCTTCTCCAGGGGATCTTCCAGACCCAGGGATCAAACCCAGATCTCCTGCATTGCAGGCAGATTCTTTACCTTCTCAGCTACAGACAAGTACCTTTAAATAATGAAAAAAAAAACAACCCATAAATACTTGATCACTGACCCATGACCCCAAATCCCAGTTTAGGGTCCAGCACACAAGTCAGCCTCATTCAACAATCTCTGTGGGTTCCTCTGTGGGCAAGAAACCATGCCTCAGAAGACAGGAAATGGAACGAACGACACAGCACCAACTGGCTGCATGCTCGAAGAATGGAGAGTCAAGTACGAGCAGGCCCAAGGCCAGGGATTGAAGAGCCCTTGAAAAGTCAGCCTCGATCTTCACAAACAAATGATGCGCATGCTGAGGCGAAAGAAAGGGGATAATAATCAGGCAAAGTTCCTTAGAGGTGCTGTCAGGCTGGATTAGAAATGGTCAGGGCTGGGCTGAGATCCAGGCAAGTATGGGATTAACTCCTTCTGTCTCAGGTCCCGGCACCAAGCTCACCTGTCTGGCCATTCCTCTGGCACAGCGAATGACAGAACAGGGAGATAGCCCTTTCCATGGTGCCATAGCCTCTGAGCTAGGCAACACTTGGTTATTCTCTCCTTTAAGAAGCTGCACGGGGTGGCGGAGGGAGGGGGCTTCCCTGGTGGACCAGTAAAAAAATCCACCTTGCAGTGCAGGGGACCCCGGTTCGATCCCTGGTCCAGGAAGATTCTACATGCCATGGGCAACTGGGCCCATGCACCACAACTGCTGAGCCCATGCGCAGCAACTACTGAAGCCCACGCTCCCTACAGCTCATGCTCCGCAACAAGAGAAGCTAGCCCAGTGAGAAGCTCACATATGGCAATGAGAGAGCAGCCCCTGCTCTCTGCAACTAGAGAACACCTGCACACAGCAACAAAGACCCAGCACAGCCAGAAGATAAATAAAATAAATGGATTTCTTTTTTTAAAAGAAAGCTGCAGGGGGACTTCCCTGGTGGTCTAATGGTTGAGAATCCACCTTTCAATGCAGGGGATGTGGGTTCCATTCCTGATAGGGGAACTAAGATTCCCACATGCCTCAGGGCAACTAAGCCTGCACGCCACAACTAGAAAGAAGTCTGAGTGCCAAAACTAAGACCCAATGCAGCCAAAAATAAATAAACAATTTTTATTTTTTTTTTAAGAAAAGAAGAAACTGCATGGATTTCCCCCATGGTCTCCTGTAAACCTCCCGCCCAGGATGAACAAGGCCCTATGGATATAAGTTAGAGTCCAGAGAGAAGCAGCAAAGGCAAGAAGCCCCCATCTGAATATGAGACTTGAAACCAGTGGACGGTGTCCGCAGGAAGCCTGGGCCCAATCTGGACTTCCCTTAGAGCCCATTTAGAAACCCCTTGACCTCTTAGATGGAGGCATTTTGGAAAACCTGGACCAGGCTCTATAGCCTGGCTCTCTCCTCTTCTTCCTGATTCCGAACGCCAGGCTTTCTTGGAGCTCACCTGGGCCCCCTTGCCTCCTCTCTCTCCTCAGTGCCCATGGCTTAGGAACCACTCTAACCAGCCTGATGAAGTGCTGTCCAAATGGGAGTCTCCAGCCCTGACAGGCTGCCCTCTAAATCCACAAGTGCAGTCAGGAGACCTCCACTCAGCTGTCCCATAAGCAACTCAAACTTATCTACAGCAGAGCTCCCGAAGTCCCTCCTCAGATCCATCCCACCTCCACACACAGCCCTCTACCTCAATACATGGCATCAGCTGCTCCAGCTGGGAAACCGCCTCACAGTGAATCATCCCTCTCCTTGACCGCCTCATCCACTGCATTCAGAAGTCCGCTCATTCTCCAGTGCAGCCCCCAAGTTTCTTCTCTTCACATTCTTATCACAGCTTAAAACTATTTGTTTACTTTGCGGTTGTTTGGGGGCTCCTTTACAAAAATGAGAAANATCCCTCTCCTTGACCGCCTCATCCACTGCATTCAGAAGTCCGCTCATTCTCCAGTGCAGCCCCCAAGTTTCTTCTCTTCACATTCTTATCACAGCTTAAAACTATTTGTTTATTTGCGGTTGTTTGGGGGCTCCTTTACAAAAATGAGAAATGATATTTCGCTCACCAATGTTAAGTCCAACATTTAGCCTAAGGCCAGAAAGTAAACACTTAATGAATACGAGCTGAAGGAAGGAAAGAAAGCACCCATTAATGATGACTTGATCCAGCGTGAGGCACTTGTCCCATAGCTGGCCTGGCATCAAGTCTAGGCAGGGCAGGCGTTGAGTCTCCCCACCTACCTTTCCCACTCCTTTTCCACAGAAGGATACCAACAAGAAAAAGTTTCATCCTGCCCCAGAATGGAGCAGCAACAACCGAATACCACCTCCTTCAGAGAGCCTCCTGGGAAATCAGAGAATTGCCACTGACTGCATTGCTCTGCCAAGCCTGGATGTGGAATTTCTATATAAATCTCTTTGCACCCCAGTAGCCAGTTTTATTTGTTTCTTGAACTGTCATTTCCATTCTCTGAAATAAATTCAGCTTTGGCCTAAGATGGAAATACTGCTTTCCTGGCCTGGCCTGGCTAAATGTCCCACTCCACCATCTGTGTCTTCCCTGGGTACCCAGGCAGCCAGCCTTGCCTGGAGGGCAGCAGCCGCAGCCTCAGAGATAAGTGTGGGGAAGCGGAGGAGTTCCAGATTCAGGATCCTCCTGTGCGCTCACTCCCAGCTCAGCCCCTTGGATGCTCTTGGACTCTAAGCAGGCCACTCCTTCTGCCTGAATCCCTTCCAATCGTGACCTTCTGAACAGTCCTTCCAAGGCCAATGACCACATTATCAGGGCTTCCTGGTGTAGGGCAGCTGCCAGGAACTTCCATGGCTGCTACACACACCCCGGGGACCCAGACTGCACGCCTGAGTGCTCAGGAACAGGACCTTTTCTGAGGGATGTTAATAATTGTTTACCAGGAAGGGAGTGTGGAAAATTCTGGGTTAGAGATAACCAACAGGTGATTCTTTCCTACAAGACTTCTCAGAACCTCTAATATGTGCTCCAAAGACGAAAGATTCAATGAACATGGAACCCTTTGTGTGTGTGTTGGAGGGGGAGTGGGCAGCGGGTTGTGAGTCAGACTTTGAAACAGGGTGCCCTTGGGAAGTAGCCCTGGGGTTCTTTCAACTCACATCTTCCCAGGCGCACCTTGATAGGGGGAAGCTTTGAGGGGGTCAACTAGAATGGGGACCAGCACCAAGGAAAGAAATCTTCTGTCCCCAAGCATCTCAATGCCCTCTTCAGTTCAGTTCAGTTCATGGTTCCCCTAAAATAGGGAAGGAATGTCTGCAGTTAGGACGCCACCAAGAACTCTGAGCCAGGCTCCTGGAGCATGGCCCTATCCTCCGCCTCCCCTCCCCACTCCCACCTCTCCCAGTTGCTCAGTTGTCCCCGTGCTCAGAGAATAAAAGAACAACCAGATCTCGCCCATTCAGATCCATACGATGGACAACAGAGTAACTGTCTGGATTTCAAAGGAGTAGTACTCAGCCAACCTATAGAAGGGACGGCCCACATGAGACAGGATGGAAGAAGCCAGTTCAGCGGGGAGAAAGGCGTTCAGAGAGACTCAGAGGCCAGACTTAAACACGATGCACTTTATTGGCGACAGAACGGATGGGCAGAGGGACCTGTGTGTTATATACATTAGAACTGTGGTGACCACTGCTCCCCGGGAGGAGGCCCCCAGGGCAGCGAAGATGGTGGCTGAGGCCACNCTGGAACTAATCTGTTCGCTATCATGCATCACACATAAACATAGCATACAGCGTAAAAGTCTTGAACCTCTAGACCTTGCATGGAGAAGGAAAGTAGACTACAAAAAAAAAAAAAAAAAAAAGGAGCGATTCAGCCCACTCCCTCTTCAAAAAGACCCCAAAATGAGCAATTTTGCCCAGAGTCAGGAGGATGAACACAACGACCTTCTGAGATCCTCATGGGACCCAGAATCTGCCACTGTAGTCAGTCCCTTTCTCGTCTGAGAAAGCAGCCTGGTTTTCTTCTGCTCCAAAATCGGAAGTGCCAGTAGTTAAGCAATCGTATTAACTAGAATGAATTAACTACATTATTAACCATGTTATTTCTGAAACCAAAATCTAGAGGAAAAAGCAGAGAAACGATGAACCCACTTTATAGCTGGGGTGACTGGGCCCAGAAAAGTTGAATGATTTGCCTAGAAGCATATAGCAACCTCGGGAAAATTCAAACACTGAACTGCTTTGAGCATCCTATTTTCCCACCAGCCACAGGACAAAAGAGAAAGAGTAATGGTTCTTCTTAACCGGGTAGGAAACAGAGGCCCAGAGAAATCCACAGGTTTCCCAAGTCTGCAGCAGGCTTAGGTATGAGATGCTGGGACTCAGAAACCCTGGCTTATACTGCCTTATCTGACCAAGAGGTCACTCACCTTGTCGATGAAGGAGGCAAACTTGTTATTGAGGAGCTTGATCTGCTCGCGCTCCTCAGTCCGGACCCTCTGGATCTCAGGGTCGATCTCCACGTGGAGTGGGGTCAGCAGGCTCTGGTTGATGGTGACCTCCTGAATCCCTCCAGCAGGGCAGACTGGGAAGCCAGCACCGCCTCGTCCACTGAAGGAGCCCCCGAATCCACCGCCAAAGCCACCGGCGCCAAAACCTCCAGCGGCGCCAAAACCTCCAGCAGCCCCAAAGCCACCTGCAACTCCGAAGCCGGCACCCTGCCGGCCCCCGGCCATGCTGATGGAGATGCTCTTGTTCCCCCCGAGGTTGTAGAGGCTTCTGCTGCCAAAGCCCCCAGAGGAGCAGCGGCCTGCACCCCCAGACATGGAGGCCGAGCTGAAAGCAGCCTTCCTGACCCCACCTACGATGGCCGAGCCACAGCTAAAGCCACGGGGCCCGCCTCGGACACACTGCTGTCTGGCAATCATGACTGGAGAGAGAAGAGCAAGCTCAGAGTTGTCAGGGAGAAGCGAGAGGGGCCAGGTCACTGACTGCAGCAACGCCAGTCTGGGTCTCTTATATGTGCTGGAGAGCAGGGCTTGGTTGCAGGGGCATAAAGGGAAAAATCTGAAACATCTCTGGGCTTGGCCTTTGGCACTGGCCCATCCTTCTTGCACCTGCTGAACATGTCACAAACACACCTACAGAAGTCATTCGGAGGGCACACTCTCTTCCCCGAGAAGCTGAACCAGTGTCCCAGGGCCTCCTGGGTCACCGCTGCCACCCGCCCCTGCCCCGACACTGCACTCTAATCTCACCAGCCTCCAGGGGCCTCCCTGCTCCAGACAAGACAACCGTCACTCTGTCGCTCACTCCACAGAATTTGGAACCTGAGAAGCTGACTTCAAACGCACACTTTGCAAACCTGTAGCTAGTCATTCTCTGGTGCTCAGTTGCTTCACCCACAAATTGAAAATAATACAAATATTTGCCTTCACCTGCTGTCAAGATCCTGAGATTACAAGGAATGAGGGCTCTGTAACCTGTCAGAGACTGCACATATATTTGTCACTAGCATGACTATTCCTCTGTGTGCACTTGGCCCCAAAAAGGTGTCCCCGGTGTCTCAGATGGTAAAGAGTCCGCCTGCAATGCAGGAAACCCAGGTCCAACCCCTGGGTCAGGAAGATTCCCTGGAGGAGGGCATGGAAACCCACTCCAGTATTCTTGCCTGGAGAGTCCCGTGAGCAGAGAAGCCTAGTGGGCTACAGTCCCTGGAGTCACACGACTAAGCAACTAACAAGCACACACACATATATACAAAAGGGGAAATCCATAGTCCAGCCTTCTAGACTTCCAAACCTGTAGATCAGGACTCAGCTTGGGACTTCCTTGGTAGTGCAGTGGTTAAGAATCCACCTGCCAAATGCAGGGAACCTGGGTTCATGCCCCCAGACTACAAGCCTGTGCACCACAATTACTGAGCCCGAGCTCTAGAGTCCACGCACCGCAACTACTGAAGCCCACAAGCCCTAGAGCCCATGCTCTGCAGCAAGAGAAGCCACTGCAGTGAGAAGCCCACGCACCCCAACAGAGTAGCCCCAGCGCTCTGTAATTAGTGAGAGCTTGTGCACAGCAACAGAGACCCAGGGCAGCCAAAACTAAATAAACAGTTTTTTAAAAGACTCAGCTTGGCTTGAAACACAATTATTGAAACCCTACTATCTGCCAGGCATGGAGCTGGAGGCGAAATACAGGTAACTCTGCCTCAGGCTCTCAGAACTGACGTTCCTTCTTGGGACTCCAGCCTGCATTTACCAGATTCTAGGTCAGCATTCTCCAGGCTGGGTTCCGGCTGTGTGTGCTGTGCTACTCCATTTGCTGCCCAGTCGTTTGCTTGGCTCACCAGGACAGGGCATGGCTGTTTTCCCATAACAGTCTCAGCATTCGGGGCAGGAGCTAAAACAATGGGGTGATGGGGACACCTTTGGCAGAATAATGAAACCTTTGAGCCCCTTCTCAGAGCAATGTTTTCAAATACAATACCCTAGTTTTAAGCTCGATCTTAAAGTCTTTCCCACTGAGTGCAGTGGATCTGTGTTCAAATCCCACCTGCTGCTACTAACCGGCTATGCAGTCTTGGGCAGGTCACCTAATCTCTCAGAACCCATAGATCACAGATGATCTCACAGATCATGAGATGAGGCACCTACAGTGCCTGGTCCACAGTAGGTCAGAGACATTCATTCTTACATCCTGCCCAGGCTTCGGCGTTGCCACTTTTGAGGAGAAACCAGGTGAATCTTCATCTCTCTTCTCAATCTCTGATGAGACTGCCATCCCGAATCTGGGGAATGGCAGTGAAGAGGGCACTCACGATTCCCACAGGCCCGAGCTGACCCTGACCGAATGAAAGCTGGCCACTGCAAAAACAAACAGCGCTAGACTTCCCCAGAGGCCCAGAGGCTAAGAATCCGCCTGCCAGTGCAGAGGACAGGGGCTCAACCCCCGGTCCAAGACAATCCCACATGCCACGGAGCAACCAAGCCCGCGTGCCGTGACTACTGAGCCTGCGCTCCAGATCCCAGGCTCCTCAACAAGAGAAGCCACCACAATGAGAAACCCTCACACTGCAACAAAGAGTAGCCCCCCACTGGCTGCAACTAGAGAAAGCCCTCACAGGAACACAGACCCAGTGCAGCCGAAAATAATTTAAAAAAAAAAAAAAAAAGAGCAGCCCCTTCCACACAAAGAGACTGAGGAGGCCCGTGGGATCAGAAGGTACTGCATGGATCCAGGTCATGGGAACCAGGCTGCAGGAAAACTGGGCTGGCTGGGAGCTCTCTCCTCCAGCCAGCTCCTCTCTCCCCACCCCCACCCTCATTGCCTCTCCCTGCCCTCCATTTCCTCTACTTCTCATCCACACCTCACCCTCTGTCCCCATCTACCTCTGCCTTTGCTGGGCTCTATGCACCTGCCAAGATGGCCTCTAAGCAAATGAGTGATTGGAAGGGCTATGGCAGGGAGGACAGGAGACCACCCCCTCCACCAGGGCTCCATCAAAGGTCCATTGGAGAAAGCCTGAGCCGTGGTCCATCCACCTGTAGTAGGTGAGCGTTCTAGAGCCAGGACCATCTCCTGTGAAGGTCAGGGTTGAACATCCTTCTCTCAGTGAGTATTTATGGAGTACCAGCTTTGTGCCAGGCTCTGTGCTGACTGCTTTATATACATGTGATCATGTAATCTTCCTAGAAGCTCTCTGTAGTCAGCATCACAACCGTGCTTACAAACGATGACTTGGAAGACCCCGGGAAGGTGAACTAGCCTCCAGGGTCACACAGTGGTGGAGCTAGGACGCCAACTGACATCAGTCTATTCCCAAAGGCTCTGCCCTCCCTGGCCTCTCACCCATACCATCCTGCCTGATATAAAGTCAGTTTGTCTAATTTGTACAGCAGTCAATCCAGATTTTGGCACCTGAGCAAACCCTGAACCAACAGTTCAGGCCAAGGGGGTTCTGAGGGCGCAAGTATGCCAGGGTTTACCGATTTCTACCCTAGTGAGCATGGCTGAGGCTGTAACTGAAGGAGCAGGGAACATCTGGAGCCACCCTCTAGGGGAGCTGAGGTCTGATTGTCTGCTTTTCTGCCCCGAGGGTGGGAAGAGGCAGAACCCAGGGCTCAGACCCCTCACCTGCCTCACCTCCCACTCGTGGCTCGATCCTCCTGGCTGCCTCTAGGGGTTGACAAGGACTTTTGTGGCTAGGAGGAGGGTTTTCCTCCCCAGAGATGTAGCCCCATGGTGTCCTGTGACGTGTCCATTGTGTCTTATAGTCTATAGCTCTGACATCCCAATACAAGAGAATGCTGTATCCTTAAGGTGTGTCTAAAACAGAAAGCCAACAGAGGTGGAAAGGACTTTAAGGGAAATAACCTATAATACATAATCAGTCTTATTTTGTGCCTTATTTTGTGTCTTATTTTTGGGACACCCACACCATGGATCCTCAATGGAGGCACTTCTCATCACGCAAACCCTAAGTTGAGGCACAGGTCATCCCTCAGACAGAAAGATGAGGGAAAGGCTGCCTGGCTTTCCAGGTAGCAGTTACTCTCCCAGAGAACTGCCATCATGTGCTGGATGCTGAGTGCTTTTCCTGTAAGAATTCCCTTCCCCACAACAACCCAGCTAAAGGGGGTCGCCAGGCTGTTTAGAGCTATAGACAACCAAGGTTGAGAGAGCTTATATAATTTGACTAAGATCACACAGTTCGGAAGTGGTGGAGGTAGGTGGCCAGTCCTGTCCATCTAACTTCAAAGCTTGTGACCTTGATCTCTACACCCCAATGGTTTATATCAGAATCTGCAGGAAAAACAATTATACGGGAACTTTGACCCATAGCTTGTGGTCCACCAGAGCAGCCACAGGGCCTCGGCCGGCACGCTAAATGTTCTGTGCCTGCTTTTGAGAAGGAATGTTGATCGGATCATGTAGCCCTGTCCTTACAAGTACCCGATAAGATAGGACCCTGTCGTAGGGGGCCAATTCTGTGTCCTCGAACTAGGTCCAAATTAGCTAAATGACAAATCCTACAATAAACCCAAACCAAACAGAAAGTTCTAGACTAGAGCCCTATTCTGTGGCTCATTATAAAGTCAGAATTCCCAGAAGTTCACAAAATCCTTGGACTATAGCCTGAAAAACTCAAAGCAGCATGCCCTCAGTGTACAAGAGAGCCCTTTCCCCCGAGGGAGAAAGGCAAAGAAGAGTTTCCATCCGTGAAAAAGGGAAGGATGCCTCCTGCAGCCCTGGGCCAGAGGCAGGAAACTGGATCAGGTGACTCTACCTGGCAGCAACAGCTAAAATCCGGTTCCCTGCCCCACCTCCCCAGCTTCCACTCTTGTCCTTGTGACCCTTCCTCAACTGGCAGCCGTCCCCATCTTGTCAAAGAGGGATGAGCAGCTGACAGGGGTGTGGAGCGGAGCGGAGGGAGTGTTTGCCTGGGGCTTTGTGGGTGAGGGAGGCAAGTCCTGGCATTCAGTCCTGGGATTACGGGGATCCCAAGTCTTTTACTCTTAGCCCCAAACCTGGTGTGTGGTGTGGGAAAGCACCCCTGCCCGCCCTGACCCGGTTGGTGCCCTCACCCTGTTCAGTCACCCAGCCTCAGCCACCCTTGAGTCACTCCGTGGGGAGCCAGAGCCAACTTGGGGATCAGAAATTCTACAGAAAGGACCAGTCAGCATTTTGAAATGGGGATACTGAGGGCAGAGAGAGGGTGGGGAGCCCTTAGAGTCGAGAAGCGGGGTCTGTGCACAGTCCCCCATTTCCCAGGGGCAGAGAGCATTTCTGGTCTCCCCCACCCCCGGGGAATGTGTCAGCAGGGGTAACCCAACGTGTTCTGGCAGCAAAACCATTCTTGTCATCAAAATCAAATGCACAGCCCCATTTGTAAAACAAGTAAAAGAGGGGATGCTCTGATTGGTGCAGAGGAGGGAACTATGAAACTTCTTGCCTGCTGGCCTCTCCCAGACCCCTTGAGAGCAGCCCCCGGGGTCCTGAGTCTCCAGAAATTCAGCCTGGAAACCCCTGTGTCTGGGCCATTCCCAGATTTACACAAGTATTTCTAAGTAACATAACAATTTGTCCTTAGTGGATCTTCCTGGCCCATAGTATAATCTTTGAGTTTTGTTATATGATGAAACTGTTTCTATTTCTTAAATCCTAAATATAATTTCGTATCTTTTTGCCTTTTCATATTGTTCATGGGGTTCTCAAGGCAAGAATACTGAAGTGGTTTGCCATTCTCCTCCAGTGGACCACGTTTTCTCAGAAGTCTCCACCATGACCCTCCCAAGCCTACATGGCATGGCTCCTAGTTTCATTGAGTTAGACAAGGCTGTGGTCCATGTGATCAGTTTGATTTGTTTTCTGTGATTGTGGTTTTCACTCTGTCTGCCCTCTGACGGATAAGGATAAGAGACTTATTATGGAAGCTTCCTGATGGCAGAGGCTGTCAATCCTAAAGGAAATCAGCCCTGAATATTCACTGGAAGGACTGATGCTGAAGCTGAAACTCCAGTATTTTGGTCACCTGATGCAAAGAACTGACTCATTGGAAAAGACCCTGATGCTGGGAAAGATCGAAGGCAGGAGGAGAAGGGGACGACAGAGAATAAGATGGCTTCATGGCCTCACCGACTCGATGGACATGAGTTTGAGCAAGCTCTGGGAGTTGGTGATGGACAAGGAAGCCTGGCGTGCTGCAGTCCATGGGGTCGCAAAGAGTCGAACACAACCGAGCAACTGAACTGAACTGAAGTGAAATATAATTTCAATAAAATTGTTTCTCTGTTAGGATATATACATATGTGTATGTGTATAACTGAATCACTTTGCTTTACGCTTGAAACTACACAGCACTGTAAATTAACTATGCTTCCATTTTTTTAAAATTATATGATTACCACTTCCAGTTAGCTGAATTGGAATTGTAAGAGTGAGCATCTTTGTCTTGTTCCTGATTTTGGAGGAAAACCTTGTGACCTTTTACCTTGAGTGTGATTTTAGCTGGGGGCTTGTGATAAATGTTGAGGTATGTTCCTTCTATACCACGTTTGTTGATAATTCTTATCATGAGTGGGTGTTGAATTTCTTCAAATGCTTTTTCTGCATGTATTCAGATGATGCAGATCCCTGGGTCGGAAAGGTCCCCTGGAGAAGGGCATGGCAGCCCACTCCAGTATTCTTGCCTGGAGAATCCCATGGACAAAGGAGCCTGGCGGGCTGCAGTCCATAGGGTTGCAAAGAGTCAGGCATGACTGAGGAGACTTCACACGAAGCACACACATTGAGATAATCATACGATTTTTTAATTTTTTATTCTGTTAATGTATCCCACACTGATTTGTGTATGTTGAGCCAACCTTGCATCCCAGGGATGAATCCCACTTGATCATGGTGTGTTATCCTTTTAATGTGCTTCGGAATTCAGTTTTCTAGTATTTTGTTGGGAATTTTTTGTATCTATAGTCATCAGGGATATTGGTCTGTAGTTTTTTTTCTTTGTAGTGTGCTTATCTGGCTTTGATGCTAATCCCATGAAATGACTTTGGGAGTTTTCCGTTCTCTTTGGGGTTTGGAGAAGTTTGAGAAAGGTTGATATTAATTCTTCTTTAATATTTGGTAAAAAAAAAATTTACAAATGAAGCCATCTGGTCCTGGAATTTTGCTTGTTGGGAGACTTTTAATTACTGATTCAATATCCTTACTGGTAATTGATAGGTTCAGATTTCCAGTTTGATCCTGACTCAGTCTTGGTAAGTGATATATATCCAAGAATTTATCCCTTTCTTCCAGGTTGTCTAGTTTATTGGCATATAGTTGTTCGTAACAACCTCTTATGATCCTATGTACTTTTTTATAATTTTATTTACTTACTTTTGACTGGGCTGGGTCTTCGGTGCTTTGCACGGGATTTATCGAGTTGTGACAAGCTGGGGCCGCTCTTCATTGTAGTGAGCTTCTCATTGCAATGGCTTCTCCTGTTGTGGAGCACAGGCTCTAGATGCACGGGCTTCAAAAGCTGCAGCACGTGGGCTCAGGAGTTGTGGCACACAGGCTTAGTTGCTCTGCAGCATGTGGAGCCTACCTGGACCAGGGATCGAACCCGTGTCCCCTGCACTGGCAGGCAGATTCTTACACGCTGTTCCACCAGGAAGTCTGATCCTATGTGTTCTTGTGGTATCCATTGCACTGTCTCCTCTTTCTTGAATAATTTCATTGATTCGGGCCATCTCTTTCTCCCTTGGTTAGTCTAGCTAAAGGTTGTCAATTTTGTTTACCTTTTCAAAGATCCAACTCTTAGGGGGTTTTGTCTTTTCCACTATTTTCCCGTTTCCTATTTAATTTACTTCTGCTCTAATCTTTATTGTTTCCTCCCTTCCTCTAAAGTTGGACTTACTCTGTGCTTTTTCTAGTCCCCTGAGGTGTAAAGTTAAGATGTTTCTTTGGGTTCTTTCTATTTTCTCAATACATGTGTTTATAGCTATCAATTTCCCTCTTAGAACTGCTCTTGCTGCATCCCGTAAGTTTTGATCTGTTGTGTTTCCATTGTCATTTGTCTCCAGATACCTTTTTATTTCCATTTTTTAATTTCTTCTTTGACCTGTTGGTTATTGTAGCTGTTTGGAGTGTACTGTTTAACTGCCATGTATTCATGAATTTTCCACTTTTCCTTCTGTTATTGGTTTCCGGTTTCATATTATTGTGGTCAGCAAAGACGCTCTATATTATTTAAGACTTTTAAATTTGCTAAGACTTGTTTTATGTGCAGCATCAGTGATATAGCGGTGAGCATAGCTGCCTTCCAAGATTTATTTTGTGGCCTAACACGGGATTTATCCCAGAAAGTGCTCCATGTGCACTTGAGAAGAATATATATTCTGTTATTGGCAGGAAAATATGGGGGTTTATGGGTGACTGGATGTGAGGGCTGAAAGAGAAATCATCTCACTCCAAGATGATGAGCTGGGAACCGGAAGCCAGAGGTAAGGGAAGAAGTTCCTGCCAAGGCTCTTCTAAGCCAGATGCTTTACACGTTTCCATCCCACCCGCTTTAACAAAGGAGGAAGTTCAGTCACTCAGTCATGTCCGACTCTGAGACCTCATGGACTGCAACACACCAGGCTTCCCTGTCCATCACCAACTCCCAGAGCTTGCTCAAACTCACGTCCATCGAGTCGGTGATGCCCTCCAACCATCCTCTGTCTCATCCTCTGTTGTCCCCTTACAGAGGAGGAAAGTGAGGCCCAAAGAGGCCAAGTAATTTGCCCAAGGTCAGCTAGTAAGTGGTAGAGTCGGGATTTAAACCTATTGTGAAGCCCAAGACCTCTCCACTGAACACATGCTGCCTGCCCCGCAGAGTTGGCAGGGGGCACAGTAGCATTAGGGGAGGGGCTGGGCAATAAACAGCTGCTGGGAGCTGGGTCCTGCTGGGAGCTACTTACATAGTCCCTCCAACTTTCTCCAGGAGGAGAGTAAGACCCAAAGCCTACAGTGGTGATGGTACTGAACTACTGTGCTTTTAGTAAGATTGAGATATTGTAAGCATGTGGTTGTCACTGCCTAACCATCACTGAGTTAACCAGTTGACAGTTTCTGTCCTCTGGGCAGGACAGACAAGCCCCAGACAGCTAGCTGCAATTGCCATTTATTGAGATACATCACAGCACAGACAGGGGAGAGGAACGTAGGTAGATTCAGGGAGGGGGTGTCCTGGTGGGAGATGGGAGACCACTTCTGACTTTATCCTCCCTCAGCCTGACCTGAGCCAAGAGCAGACGAGCAGAAGAGGTGAGAGAAGCTGAAATAGCCTGGGGAAATCCAACCTCCTCTCCGTGGTCAAAATATCATCCCCAAATCATCCAAACACATCCCGCCAACTGGTGGCCTTAACCACCCCTCCCATCCTGTTGCAGAACCAAGGAGGAAACCTGGGTAGATTTGAGCCCTTCCCCAAATGCAGATCCCATGCGCAGTCTGGCACGCCTGTACCCTGGGTCAGTGGTCCTGGGGCTATTCCTGCTCCTGAGGATGGGGAGCAGGGAGAAAAGTGCAGGGGCCCCGGCTTGCAAGACAGCAGCTAATACCTCCGGCTGGACGTCTTGACCATGGTGGTCTTCCGCAGGATGGAGGTGCCCCCAGAGACAGGCCCTCCCTTGACAGTGCTGTAGCTTGCATTGGTGCTGAGTCTGCCCTTGCTGGCCCCCCCACCCCCACCCAGGGAGACGCCACCCCCGAAGCCAGCCACGCCGCCTCCGCATACAGTGGTGGAGTTGCCCGTCACCGCTGCAAGAGAAAGGGTCTGGGTGAGGCGGGGCAGCCGTGTCAGGAGAGGATCCAGGGCTTCCCAACATCAGTGAGTGATGGGAATGAGTTCAGACAGTGGTGCCCTGGGAAACCGGGGGCAGGGGGCTCATTCTCTGGGACCCCCCAAACCTGTCTCCAGGGCTCAAGGACAGATTGAACCGACTGAGCAGAGGACTGGGGCCAGGGCCAGAGCGGCAAAATACTCACAAATGCTAACAGCACTGGGACATTCTCCAGACATCCTGGGGAAAACAGACAGGCCAGGTGAAGGATCAGTGGTCCCAGGAGCCCAAGTAAAAACCCTCTCTCTCCCTCTCATTGTCTTTACAATAAATCAACTCAGTGGGCCTTGAGACTCTCAGGAGCTGGGGCTACAGGACAAAACCAGGGAACCAAAGCTTGGCCCAGGGCTGCCCTAGGCCAGGCACCCTTCTGCCAGGTCCCAAATCCAGTGTAGCAGAGAAAGCAGAGATTCAGTAGACCAGGCAGCTCCATCCTTCTTCTGCCCTCTCCTCCCTCCACACTTGGATCATAAGCAGGACCTCTGCTCCGATGGGATGGGAAACAAAACCCACTCCACAACAGAGCTGCCCGTTTTCTGGCTAAGGTGACATTCTCTGCATCTCATGCCCTCCACAAGAACAGAGATGATGAATTTGTTTTCGAAGCTTCTGCCAGGGTCAGAATCTGGTGTTGGAAAAGAAAACCCTGTCCCCTGTTGGCCTGCCAGACACCGTCAGGATTACTGATGGTAGTGCCAGCCAAGGAGACACACAGTGAGGCCCTGAACACAAGCAGGAGAGTCTCAGGTGATGAGTTACAAGCCCAGCTCCATGGTTGCTCCCTTACCCTGCTCCCCTTGACACAAGAACCAGTTACATGGGATCTCCCACAGGGCAGAGCCGGGAGCCCTCAGAATCAGGACGGGGAAGGGGGGGCGCACCCACCTGCTCTCCTCACTCTCCAACAGCTTGCGGTAGGTAGCGATTTCCACATCCAGGGCCAGCTTGACGTTCATGAGCGCCTGGTAGTCGCGCAGCAGCCGGGCCAGGTCCTCCTTGGCCTGATACAGGGCAGCATCCAGGTCCCCAAGTTTCTTCTGAGCATCTTTTAATGCCAGCTCCCCACGCTGTTCTGCATCCGCAATGGCAGTCTGCAGCTGCTGGCACTGCCCAGGGCATGAGAGGTATTGGGCACACCCTCCAGGGTCATTGCATCCATCTCTCTGCCCTTAAACCAGACATCACCATCCCCAGTTCCCCTGACTGCCGCCCCAACCAACTGAGAATGAAGGAAAAGAGAAATATGCCTCTGAAAGAGGAGGTGATACTATGCAAACAGAAGCCTGTAGCCCCACTGGGAAAGTTCTCACTGAAGTCTAATCTTAAGGCCCTCCTGGGGGCTGTCCTGGTGGTTCAGTGGTTAAGAGTCTGCCTTGTAATGCAGAGGACATGGGTTTGATCCCCGGTCTGGGAAAATCACACGTGCCGAGGAACAGCTAAGCCCACGTGCCACAGTTACCGCGTCCGAGCACTCTAGAACCCATGTTTCACAACAGAGAAGCCACCGCAATGAGAAGCCCGTGCACCGCAATGAAGAGTCGTCCCTGCTCACTTCAACTGGAGAAAGCCCGAATGCAGCAACAAAGACCCACCAGTCAAAAAACAAAAGAATGAAAGAAATCTTTAAAAAAAAAAACAAAACAAAACTTCCTGCTACAACTCACCCCAGTGCCACAAAAGAGATAAAATAAATCATACAAGCTCACCATTAACCAAATGCTTCACTCTGCTCTTAGGAGGAGCCCATGCCTTAGATGAAGTCAACAACTGTGACCTGGACTCTTGAATGCTCAGACTCCTGTTCTGACCTTTTGGAGACGGCATCAATCTTCTTGGAGGGGGCTACTCTACCACCAATATGCTGTGTGATCTTGGGCAAGTCCCTGTCCCTCTCTCAGCCTCAGTTTCCTCTCCTGTAAGAGGAGCTTCTTGATCTTATTGGTCCAGCATTTGAGCGTATCCCATCCATGGGGAGAAGAACAGGCCTTACCCCTGAGCACACCTCGGCCAACACCCCGGCCTGACCCTCAGGCCCCCCACCAGAGGCTCACCTGCTTCTTGACTGCATCTGCCTCCCCCTGCAGCCTCTGCACAGTGCGGGTGAGCTCAGCAATCTCATTCTTGGTGTCCCTCAGGTTGTCCCCATGCTTCCCAGCAGTCACCTGCAGTTCCTCATACTAGAGACCAAAGAAATGGCAGTGAGCTGTCAAATCATTCCAGGCCCACCTGGGTAACTGCTGGCCCCTGGACCCACCCTCACGGCTGGATGAGTAGGCTGGATGTGTCTGGCCCCAGCCTTCGAGGATCCCAGGGGCCCAGGCCTCTCACCAAGGGGAAAAGTCCGGGTGCAGGCCCAACCCACACCCCTGAGCCAGCCATTCTCTCACCTTGGTCTGGTACCAGGACTCAGCCTCAGCCCTGCTCCTCTGTGCAATCTGTTCATATTGGGCCTTCACCTCAGCGATGATGCTGTCCAGGTCGAGATTGCGGTTGTTGTCCATGGAGAGGATGACACTGGTGTCAGACACGTGAGTCTGCACTTGGCTCAGCTCCTGCAGAAACAGATGTAGCTGTCTTCAGCACCCCTGTCCCAGGCCAGGGGAGCAGGGAGTAGGGGAGTGACTTTGGCATCAGGAGGCCGTGCTCCCGCCCCTCCAGGATCCACCCTAAAAGGAATCTATGGTTGCCAGCAGAGCTTCAGTCTTTCCAGATGGAAACAGGGCTCCCCGTTGACTAGACCTCTTTCTTGGTATGGATTTGCAGGCTTCCAAGAGCCTAAAGAAGGAAGGAGTGCATTCTAGCTGTTACCAGGCCCTGAGCCAGCAGGCTCACCTTGAATCCTCAGAACCCCTGGGAGGCAGGCAGGGCCACAGCTGGCCCACAGGAGGTTGTGCTGTGCTGGGCTAAGTCTCTTCAGTCATGTCCAACTGTTTGTGACCCCATGGACTATAGCCCACCAGGCTTCTCTGTCCATGTGATTCTCCAGGCAAGAATACTGGAGTGGGTTTCCATTTCCTCCTCCAGGGTATCTTCCCAACCCAGGGATCAAACCCACATCCCCTGCGTGTCCTGCACTGGCAGTGGGTTCTTTACCACTAGCATCACCTGGAAGCCCATATATATACATATATGTGTGTGTATAATCAAATCACTTCACCGTATAGCTGAAACTAACACAATATTGTAAATCAACTATATTTCAATTTAAAAAATAAGAAAGAAAGGACTACCAAAGCCAAAACTGATATCTGTGTAGAAATAGATTTAAATGGTCAAATTAGACTGGCTTTTAAAAGGTGGAATGGGTTGGAGGTGGGGGCCAGGCAGAAAGACACAAGCTTTGAAGACAGACAAAGCTAAGTTCAAATGCCTGTCTGACATTCAGCAGCTGTGGTACTGAGGTCCTCACTAAGCCTTACAAGGCCTCAGTCTCTTTTTCTGTAAAATGGCCGTGATAATACCTTCATAATGTAGTTGATCTGAGGATTCAGATTCATACATGACCCATGGTGGGTGCTCAGTAAAATGCATTATTTGCCCAGCCTTCTCCAAAGGTCAGTCAATATGCCCATGAAGCATGTACCACAGATAAAATCATGTGTCACAGTCATGTGCTGCCAGCATTATCTTGCAGCATCACTCATCACCCTCCCCGGCTCAGGGTCCCTCTACAGCCCCATGCCAGAGTGTGGGCCTGAGGAAAATTAACTTGGAATTTTTCAGACAAGAGGCAAACACTATCTACCAAACACCACCAAGAGCTGATCAGGATATTCTTCCTAGGACTAGAGGATAAAAAGGGCAGCCTTTCCAAAGAAGAGCTAATGCAAGTGGAGAGAAGAACTCTGTGGAGTCAAGGTGTGAGTTTTTTATCTATGCATGGGGAAAGGAGCCAGAGAGACGAAGTGATGGCATTGGAGCAAGGGCTGGATCCCACAGGGACCCCCAGCCCAGAGGGAAGCCACAAGGTAACTTTCCTGCCCTGTATGACATGCCGGGGATTGGTGGTTGGCCTTCTGAATTTCCTTAAGATCTGGCTTGACCAAAACCAGACCATAAAATCGATTACTGAGTGCTGTGTTCGCCATCACAGCTGGTATGCAAGCAAGGGAACAACTGCTCTGGTCTTCACTCTCACCTCCCCAGGAGGCACCGGAAGCGACCCTGGCTTGGTCACTTGGTCAGCTCGCCTTCCTTGTTCACCTCCTCACCTCATTCTCCCACACACTTGATGCCTGGTTCACCTGCTGCTCCCCAAACACACTGCTCTTTGGTCCCTCAGTGCCATGGTGCAGGCTGGGGCCCTAGTTGGCAGATTCTACTTGCCCCTTCTTTAGAAGTCTCATCCTTCCTTCAAAATCCAAAATGTTGTCTCCTCTGAAACTCTCCCACCCCTCCCAGGAAGAGCCAGCCACAGCCTGTCCCATGCAGCTCACCTGTCCCAACATGGCTCTCAACATATCATATGGAAGCCTGCAGAGGCAGACTGTCCTTCCACGGCTGTGCAGAAGGCACTTAGCAACATGCAGCAAGTGGACAGGGAACCGCAGAGGAAAGGAAAACTTTCTGAGACACTAGGAAAGCCAATTCCTTCCCATTGAGAGAAAAGGTCCTGGGCACCCTTGACCTGTCCTAAAAGAGAGACCATCCTCAGAGAAGAGAATGAGGAAATCCCAGATGGTGAATGACCATCAACGATCCCAGTAAAGAAAAAGCTAGAGAGACACCTAAGAAATCAGCAGTATGACACAGAACACTCCCCAACAACCTCACCCTGAAGGACACACAGAGATGTTTGAAGGAGAGCAGCACAGCCAAGGATGAACATGGGGAGTTCATCCTTGGGGAAATGCAAAGATCAATGGATAGCAGCCTTTAGATAAGCTCTAGGCAAGAACAAGAAGGCAGCATCAGGCTAACCCTAGAGACAACCCAGGCAAAGCCAACAACTCTACTCCTACATCGTTTGCTCTTTCCTATCAAGGGAAACAGTCATCAAACTGAAAAGGGCAGGATGCTTGGGAAGAAATGGAAGCCAAGACAGATACTGAGAGCAGGAAAGACCTTGGCCTTGTTGACAACATCAGTGGTCCAGGACAGAGGAGCAAATACTAGGACCTCATGGCCATGGCTGAGGACACAAATACCCCTGGAGATCCGTGAGAAATACGGACAGTAGAAGAGATTCCAGAACCTGAGACGTGGAAATGTCCTCGTTTTCAAAGGGGAGAGATTTAGACTTCTCCAAGTTAAACTTGACATAAATCTTCCATGAGCCTCTAGAATGAACTCTAAACTGTGTGTGAAAGGCATGGAACCAACAAGACACCCCTAAGGAAAAGTCAAGCCAAATAGATTTTCTTTTATGCCTGCATTACCAAACCACTAAAGGATGCCATGGATGCTGTTTGAACAAGACTCTTTTTTTTCGGGGGGGCGGGGAGACATCTTCTTTCCTTCTCTTTGGAAATGCTTTTACCTTAGTCTTCAAAGCCCCTTTGTTTCCTGGAATCCCTCCTAAATTCTGCAATTTACCTGCTACCCACTCCTCACCTCCTGCTCTAACTTGGAATTTCAATCCCCACTCTCTGCTACTGCTGCTAAGTCACTTCAGTCATGTCCGACTCTGTGCGACCCCATAGACGGCAGCCCACCAGACTCCCGCATCCCTGGGATTCTCCAGGCAAGAACACTGGCGTGGGTTGCCATTTCCTTCTCCAGTGCATGAAAGTGAAAGGTGAAAGTGAAGTCGCTCAGTCGTGTCTGACTCTTAGCAACCCCATGGACTGCAGCCTACCAGGCTCCTCCATCCATGGGATTTTCCAGGCAAGAGTACTGGAGTGGGATGCCATTGCCTTCTCCCCCAATCTCAAATCCTCCATCCTTTGTTCTGTTATAAACTGGGCAATAAGGAAAACAGTATAACAGTCTAAGGATGAAGTTTTGATTCCACAACTGCCTCTAGCTAGCTATGAGAGCATGGACAACTTACTCAGAGCCTCAGAGTCCAAGGCTATAAAATGGAGACAATAATAGTACCTATATTACAGAGTTGTTGAGGGGATTATATAAAAAAATTTAGCCCAGTTCCTGGCCCATCATAAGCACATAAGACATGGATGCTAGTATTGATTAAGGTCCAGATGCTATATTCTATCAGTGAAGTTGCACTACTGAATTCTGATCAGACTTCCAGGAGGAATTCCAAAAACTGTATGTGAATGTAAGTATCCTTGTCCATTGGCTCTCACCTCTTCATAGAGATGCCTCAGGAAGTCTATCTCCTCCATCAGGCGATCCACCATGCCATGCAGATCCATTCGGCCCATGTATGCGGCATCTACATCCTGGTGAGAGAGAGAAGGGCAGTGGGCTCAGCCGCCAGGACTCTTGCCGCTCTCCAAGTCAGCCCAGCACCCTGGCAGATAAAGACCACCTGCCGCCACTCCCCGCCACCCTGCTCACCTTCTTGAGGACCACAAACTCGTTCTCTGCAGCAGTGCGCTTGTTGATTTCATCCTCATACCTGTTACACAAGGAAGACTCAGCCCAGTTCACCTTTTAAGACACTGAACCTAGTTGGCTTTAAGGAGTCCCTAATGGGTCCCACAATGGCCAAAAACACCTTTGGGGAGCAGTTCTGTAATGCAGCCAACCAACGGAGAAACTGGGATACAGTCTGTAAATAATCCACCCACCCTCTTTGAGAAAGTGAACACAGTATTTGTGCAATAATATGGAAACTGAGAGCAGCCGTCTCTTTGAATCAGAGCCCTTGGGAGGCTTTATGGGAACAGGTGAAGACGTGTCGACAGTGGATAGCCTTTGCATTCACTTTCTACAACAGGATGTCATTGAAAACGCCAGCTTCTGTCCAATTGCTTTCACTGAGACTTTTAAGATTTCAAAATTGCCAGTGTCAAGCAATGCGGAAAGTTATGAAAGTTTATACCTTAAACTCATAAATATACAGCTCAACCAATCATAATATGTGAATTTGGTAGTACATTGTTTGCTTCTTGATTCAAATAAACTGTATTTTTTAAATTTATGACACTTATGGAACAAGGGCAAATTCAATTATTGATTAGATGGTTGATGATACTGAGGATTACTGTTTTAAAAGAATTAAGTGTTCTTATGGCATTGTGTTTGTATCTTATTAAGTCAAATTACACAGATGAACCTATGAATACATCCAGTAAAAATGCTTGTGAGTGAAATGACTTGGATGAATGAGATTTGCTTCAAGACAATAAGGGAAGAGGGAAAGGGAGTGAGTAGGGGTATAGACAAAACAAGATTGGCTGTGAGCTGATAATTGTAAAAGCTGGGTAATGAGACCATAAAGGTTCATTACACTTTTCTCCCTATCTTATAATAGTTTTTAAAATTACTACATACTGTGACAACCCTCCAGGAGCCCATGGGTCTAGAGCCTGAGCCCCCCTGGGAAACAGCTCTGTCTGAGCACCCACCCAGCTGGGTCCTAGGACCCAGGAACAGGGTGGCCCTCTCTTGGGAGATTCCCCATGCTCCCTTCTCCATCCACACATGGCCACAGCTGGTCCAACCCTCCTCACTTGGTCTTGAAGTCCTCAGCAAGATCCTGCACATTCCTCAACTCCGAGTCCAGCCTCCCCCGCTCGTTCTGGAGGTTGTCCAGCTTCCCCCGCAGGCTGTTGATGAAGTGCTCGAAAAGGGGTTCCAGATTGTTCCTGGTGACGCCCGATTTCTGACCCTGCTCTTGCAGCAATGCCCACTTGGTCTCCAGCACCTTGTTCTGCTGCTCCAGGAACCGCACCTGAGCCAGAACAAGAAAGGTGGGCTGGGGCCTCCCCCAGCCCCAGAAGGGACCAAAACCAGGCTCATTGTCACCATCCATCCTGACCAGGACACTCCATGGGGCAGTGCAGGGTCCATGCCTTGCTTTGGGGAGAAATTCCTAAGGGAACCATCTTTGCTGAAAAAGACAGTTCAATCCAATGACAAAGACTCTAAAGGGTTAATAAACATAAAAGATCCAGTTTGGTCATTTACTGGTCGGTGACAGTCAAGTCACTTCTCCCTGGGTCTCTTCTTCTCATTTATCCTGGGTAAATCACACTAAATCAATGTTTCTGAACCCTAATTCTGCATTAAGATCAAAAATTTTAAGTGCAGATACATCTATAGTATATGTGTGGATATATATGTACATATGGATATATACAAATATACCTACAAAGAGGGAAAAAGAAAGCAAAAGTGACAAAATGCTAAAAACTGGTAAATCTGGGTGAAAAGAAATATAGGAATATATTGTACTATTATTGAATCTTTTCTGAAAACTTGACACTTTTTAGGTTTTTAAAATACGAATGTCCAGCTCTATCTCTATAGACTTAGAAGGGTGCTCATGGTGTGAGTTTAATGGGCCCCCAGGGGGATTCTGTGCCCAACCAGGCTTCTAAGACACCAGACACGGACAAACTGTCAGGCTCTCAGGTCCCAGGCCATGATTTTGAGAGTCTGAGAGGGGTTTGCTTCTTTGACCTCTGAGACAGTCCCACAGAAGAACCAAAAGTCACTCGGGGAGACGGTGAGGGGTTGGGCAAAATAGCTTGCCTCATACTTTGCCATCTGGTCTCTCCGGATCCCACCTCCACAGCACCCCAGGCCCATGGTTCCATGGCCCGGGGCACCATGCAGCAGGTGTACCTGCCAGGGGCAGTGACCTCTTAAAGCCATGAACTTGAGTCCCGGGCCCCCCACTGCCTCCAGGTGATCCTGGGCAAATCACTTTGTCTCTCCAGATCTCAAATTTCTCTTCTTAAAAATAGACACACTGTCACCTAGACTGACTTCTCATGAAACACTGTGGGTATCATATGGGAAAAGGGGCATCAGGGTCCTTCGGAAACCCACAAATCACTGAACCAAGGTATGGTCATCCACCAGGATTCTCCTCATCATGGTCCAACTGCCTGAGGGCCTTGGGGTAGTGGTAGACGATGCAGCATAATGGACCTGGAAATGCCAGACATTAGCACAAGAGCTTGCCTCGTTGGCCTGGGGGCCAGAGAAGGAGTCAGGATATCCTTGATCTGAGGCAGATTAAACTGCATATCCCTGAGTCATGGTGACCTGTGACCAGTGAACTCATGTCCACCCCACACTGAGCTTCTTGGTTGGAACAGAAAGGAGGAACTGGAGAAGCCAAAAGGGGACTTCCTCTAGAACTCCCCACCGCTGCACTGTGTCCTGCTAACATTTTTGTCCTTAGAACTCCTCCAAAACTAACAGAACAGGCAACATATGGGGTTCTTGGGGACTTGACACCCAGGCCAGTTTTCTCAGTTAAAAAATGACAGGAAGCAGGAAGGGCCACCCCACTAAGAGGAATAATGAGGACAATCCACTATTTAATTGAACAATAAGGCTGCTGCGTAGCCCCGTTAATGATGACTACAGCACCATCAAGCTGGGCTGGGCCGAAAGGCCTCGTGTGTGCAACTCAAGAGTCATCATCATTTGCAAATAAAGACCATCCCAAAAAATAAATAAATAAATAAATAAAAGACCATCCAGCCACTCGGGTCCAGGCATCCCAGAAGGGCTTCAGAAGTCACTCCATCCATCCCCGCCCCAGTGCACATGGGTTGCAACAGCCTCCACCCCGCCCACCCTCTCTCAGGGGCCCAGCTTGCACTCCTTGGCCCCTTCCTGCCTCCTTCTACCCGGGCCCACCTTGTCGATGAAGGAGGCGAACTTGTTATTGAGGGTCTTGATCTGCTCCCGCTCCTCCGTGCGCACCCGCTGGATCTCCGGGTCGATCTCCACGTGGAGGGGAGTCAACAGACTTTGGTTGACGGTGACTTGCTGGATGCCACCAGGAGGACAGACAGGCCCCAGCATCGGCCTGCCAGCCCCCAGGCCCATGTAGGCCCCACCGCCAAGGCCGAAGCCTCCCAGGGCCCGCCCCGCCGAGGCCCCTCCAGCCACGCTGACCGAGATGCTCTTGCTGCCCCCCAAGTTATAGAGGCTCCGGCTCCCGAAGCCACCCATGCCGGGGCCACAGCGGGACCCCCCGCCGCTGCCACTGTTCCGGGACACCGTCACCGAGCTGAAGCTGGTGCGGGCCCGCGAACCAGCCCCACCACTGGCTGAGCTGGAGCTGAAGGCCCCTTTGGTGGAGTACGTCTGCCGAGACACAGAGGATCTCATCACTGCAGCAGGGCCAGAGCAGACAGGAGAGCTGGGAGGGAGCACAGTGAGCTGCTGGGCCACTGATGGGCTTTTTATCTTTTCCCAACTGGGCTGGCTCCTAGGCTCCACACACACTCCTGCCCCATCGCCCCAGGAAGAGAGGGAGGGGCCCTGAGGGCCGGGGGTGTTCCTCTCCCACTGCTGGAGGGAGGGGCTGCTCCCAGTTATCACCTGAGCTCCAGAGCTGGGGCTGAGCCAACTGTCTGAGGCCGGATGCCACCTCCTTCTCCCCTCCTGGAGTGCTCCTGACTTGGAACAGGATGATACGGGCTCCCAGGGCCACCCCCATCACTCAATGGCAGACTGGTCTCCTCCCACCCAGCCCTGGTGGCCGCTCTGAGTCAGTGGGGCTCTGTCTGGGGTTGGTCCCAGGCCCCTGTGGTAAGCCAAGGCCTCAGGGCCCAGGCTGTGCAGGTGGTGGGGGCGGAAGCATTGGGCAATGGGCTGTGGAGAGGGTGCCCGGGCCTGCTCCAGTCCCACTGTCCCGGCCCACAGCCTCGGTGCCTTCTGGCAGGTCCAGGCTGGGGCCACAGGTGCCAGTCTGGGTTGGGGATAGCCAGTTCTTCTGTTGTACGCTGGCAGACTGTCTGCCTGGTAGACAGCCTATGCTGGGCAGAGGGGACACAGGACAGAGACGGTCCTTGCCTGACTCAGAGGCCTGGGCACTTAATAAAAAGGAGGTAGAAGGGCTGGAGCCAGGAGATGAGGGAGGCAAAGACTGGGGGTTTCAACAGCCACCTGAGTCCCATTGGCAGCATTTCCCCAGAAAGGCCCGGCCATTTGGGGAGGAGTTGGAAGGGGGTGGAGGACACACCCAACCCTGGCTGGACATAGTACAGATTCAAAAAGCGTCAGAACTTCCCTGGTTGCCCATTAGTTAAGACTCCGTGATTTTACTACAGGGGACACAGGTTCAATCCCTGGTCGGGGAACTAAAGTCCTACAAGCTGCAAGGTACAGCTGAAAAAAAAATAAGATGTCTCCAACAAAAGCCCCATGAAGACGACAGATACCCCCAACATCCCATCTTCCCAGCCACAGAGCCTGGGGTCTCGATCCAGAAGAGGCCGGGGGGCTCCTCAAATCACTACTCAGAGTCTCATCCGTACCTACCACCTTGGGTGGCTGGGACCAAACACATCCCTGAGGAAGGACGAGGAGATGTAATGTTAGCCGGGTGTCAGGACAAAGAAGTGGTAAGGATGTGCCACTGATGACCCACCTCGACTCTCAGCAAGGAAGCGGTCCCGAGGGAGAGAGGCTTGCCCGAAGAAAGGAGTAGGGACAGCTCTTGCTGGGGTCCCCACACAGCTGCCAGGGCCGGGGTTGGGGTTCCAAAGGAGAGGACAAGGGACCACCCCTACTGCCCCAGGAAACAGGCAGAGAGCAGGGGCTCTGAGCCCAGAGGAGGCTGTGGGATGGTGTCTAGGCGGCTGGGAGGCTGTAGTGGCTCCCAGTGGCCTGAAGGAGTTGAATCCAGCCTCCCAGGGCTTCGCTGGTGGCTCAGATGGTAAAGAATCTGCCTGCAATGCAGAAGACCTGTGTTCAACCCTGGGTCAGGAAGATCCCCGGAGAAGGGAATGGCTACCCACTCCAGTATTCTTGTCTGGTGAATTCCATGGACAGAGCAGCCTGGCAGGTTCCATGGGGTTGCAAAGAGTCAGACACGACAGGGCAACTCACACTTTCACTTTCCCACACCGGATGGGGATGAAGATGCTCCCAGAACTAGTCCCTCAGTGGCCAGGAAGGGGTTTTTTCCTCCCTGCTTGGAGTCAGGACACCAGGCATTTGAGGGAGCTGAGCTGGGAGGTGAACCCCCACTGAGCTGTGTGTCCTTGGGCAACATCTAACTTCTCTGGGCCCCCCCGGCCTCTGCTTAAGACCAGGGCCCACCAGGGAAGTCTTTTCAAAAGCGCTGGCCCTCCATCCCAAGACTGAACCATCACTTCCTGCTGAGCCTTGTGTCCTGTTCCTGAGGCTGTAACCCCTTCTTCAGCTCCCTTATCTCTTCCCCAGGGAGCATGGGAGGGGGAGACAGTGGCAAGTGGGGGAAGGAGTGATGTCAGCCATCTGAGTCAGGCACAGCAGGGTGGTGGGAGTAGATTTGGCCCCAAACACACCCTCCACCCCTCCCCAGGGACTGACACCCTCCTGTGTTTACCTGGCGCTCAGTGCCAAGGCATGTGCGGGGGCTAGCGACAGCCACAGAGGAAGCCCACAGTTACTGTCAGAGACAGTCTCACCAGCCCCAGCCCAGACGGAGTGGGAGCCACTCCGCCTTCTCCAGTCTGGCTCTCCACTCATCTTTATACAGGACACCCAAATTCAGACCTTTCTCCCGTAGCCAAGGAGGCATGGCTCGCTCCCGACCTCTGCTGCTTGAACCAAGGGCCTCCATCTTTAGAGACCCTCTATTGTCCAGGGCCCCTGCCTGCACAGGACGCAGGAACAAAGGGGACAGAATGCTGCCGCTGATATAAAAGGGATGAGGCAAGAGAGCCGATGGCATCAACCTGGCACCCAGCATGGGCTGAACGATAGGAAAGATGCAGCGATGAGGAAAACAGTCACTGCCCTTGAGGCGCCCCATCCAGGGCAGGGTTTTCTCATCTAATAGGAACAATTATTATAGTCAGTATTTATTGAGCACTCACTACAGGGCAGATACCTTTGATACAAAAACACCTTCGAAACAAAAACATCCAGTCCCTACTCTGGGGGTTCTCCATATGCACCCCTTCTGCTCTGATTGATTCCCCAACTTCCCTGGTCCCTGCAGGCCACCCCCTGGCTCTCTGGCTTCCAGAGGTGGGGGTTTGCCAAGGAGGAGGGACATTAGCAGGAGATCTGGGAGACGTGGGAGGTACTTCCTCCCAGCCCCCTCCCTGCTCTAGGGGTGGCTGCCTTCTTCCATGCTTACAGCTTCTACCTATTCTTACATCTCTATCACCCAATCAATCATCCACTCTTCTCTCATCTCTTCAGCTCTACACAGAGCCGCCATCCCCTCCTGATTTTCCTGGGACTATCCCACTTTAGCCCCTTCCCTGGTGGCTTAGATGGTAAGGAATCTGCCTGCAATGCAGGAGACCCCAGTTCAACCCCTGGTTTGGGGAGTTTCCCTGAAGAAGAGAATGGCAACCCACTCCAGTATTCTTGCCTGAAGAATCTCCATGGACAGAGCCTAGAGGGCTATAGCCCGTGGTGTCGCAAAGAACCAGACATGACTGAGCAACTAACACGCTTGAACATCCTCCTTTAGCACTGAAAATCCCACACCCCAGAAAACCTCTGTGCCCCGGACAAATCAGAGTTTGGCCATCCCTGCCAGAGGGAGAAGTGGAGGGTGATGGGAGTGGCAATGCTTTTCCCACCACTGACCACCTCTGGACTTCCATCCCGTTTTTGTGTCCTTAGCCACACCCACACCTCTGTAAGGAATCCTTTCATTAAAGTCCATTTAGCTGAACCATCTTGAGTACACCGATTTCCCCCTAGGACCCTAAATGTTCCCATCCCCCCCGTAGCACTATGAGCTGAGTATTAGTGTCACGAATGTCTTTTCACAGGGGAGGTAACTGAAGCATGGAGAGGAGAGGTCAAGGAACCGGTCGCATCAGCAGCCAAGGGCAGAGCTGGGATTCAAGCCCAAGAAGTCTAGCTCTAGGACCATGTGCTCACCCACTAATGTCTCTCACAGAAGGCAAAGGCTGGAAAGCTCCTTCTTAGATACTTTTAATGGAGAGAACCCATGAGTCTGAGAAAAGGGCTGGCCTCCCCCTAAAGCAGAGGACAATGGTGTGACCTAGACCCTGATGCTGGGAAAGATTGAAGGCAGGAGGAGAAGGGGCAACAGAGGATGAGATGGTTGGACGGCATCACCGACTCAATGGACATGAGTTTGGGTGAACTCCAGGAGCTGGTAATAGACAGGGAGGCCTGCTGTGTTGCAGTCCATAGGGTCGCAAAGAGTTGGACATGACTGAGTGACTGAACTGAACTGAACCTGCAGCTCAGGCCATAAAATTGGGAGCAGGCTGGGTAGAGAGGAGGAAAAGGAAAGAAGACGTGTAGGAGCCTATGGGCTGTTGGGGGATGAGAAGGTGACTCTCCCACCCTCCTTGCACCTGGTTCTGATGCCCACACTCCCGGTTTCCTGCAGAGCTCCCTAAAAAAGAGGAAGGGAAAAGTTTCCAATGTCACATTCAGACAGGCCCAGAGATGGGATGAGCACCAAGAGGTAGGAGAAACGGGGATAATTTCAGTCCCAAGTCCCCAACAAACCCCAGACACAAGCTGAGCTGCTGATCCCCACCCAGGGTGCAGATCACCCAGAGGTCCCAGAGGTCTCAGACTAATATGGAAGCTGGGTTCCAGACCAGAACCATATAGAAACAGAGTCAAGAATCACAACAGGCTGTGCCAAGAAGTGTCTGGTGCATTCTGACATGGAGAATTAGGGAAGGTTTCCAAGGGCGAGAAAACTGGGCACAATCTTGGGAAGAAGGAAGAGCAGGGGTGAACGGAGCTGTCCTTGGTTGGGAACAGAGCCTACTGCAGGCAATTAACTAGCGAGCAAGCTACGAGAGCTACTAAAACATCAGTGGAGATGGAGGAGATGGAGGGCATACCAGGGAGCATGGTGGAGGGCTGGAAGGAATCCCTTAACGATCTGATTGATGTGAGGTGTGAGATGCCCACAGGACCTACTCAAACAATGTAGACACTCCATAAACTGCCTTCTGAGGACCGTGAGCTGGGTACCCACGTAGCTTTTGTTTTGTGGAGTGAGGGTGGGGGAGGTGAGCTATGCAAGCCTGGGGCAGAGCAGAATTGCTGGAAGGAGTGGCAGAGAAGCTGCACATCGCCAAAAGGAACTTTTGTCTCCGCCTTGCAGCCTGTCCTCTAAATGCCCTTGGAACACATGTATAAGGCCATGGCTTAGCATCGGTGCTGAATTAACCTGCCCAGGAGAAGCGGCAGGTTAAAGTTCTGAGGTGAGAGATGGAAGTGAGATAACAAGACCCAAGCTTACCACCCTGGGTAGAGCTAGAACCAGAACATCACTGGGAGGAGACTGGAAGAAGCAAAAGGACACAAAGAACCTCAGCACAAATCCTGATCTGCCAACCCCAGGTATGTGAATTAGCTGTAAAAGGCCAGTTACAGGGAAATGGCAACCCACTCCAGTACTCTTGCCTGGAAAATCCCATGGACAGAGGAGCCTGGCAGGCTACAGTCCATGGGGTTGCAAGAGTCAAATATGATTAGGCGACTGAACCACACTCTGTCCCTGGAAACCAAGGGCTCCAAGAAGGAAGGTCTGGCTCTCATGAATGGGAGGGGCTATACTGGAGACAGAAGGGGTAAGAGAGACACATTAGGAGAGCATGACAGGACTGATCTTACTACCAGAGTAACCCTAGTCCTGACACTCAAAAAAATTTATGGGAGGGAAGGAGTGGGGAAGCGGGAGGGAGAAAGAAAGGAAGACCCACTGCAGGGATAACTGGGTGATGCTTTATTTCACAGAAATAAATGGACAGAAATACAGAAATGGTGGCCCAGAAGCCAGTGAAGAGGGCAAAGGTGTGGCCCTTGGTTCCAGCCCTCAGGTTCTGGTCAGTGGGCCTCGAGCCTCTCCCTTGGGATGGAGATGCAATCTGGCCAAGCCCAATCAGGAGTTTTCCCATCTCGGTCGAAGGCTGCAGAGAGAGGGGAGGATGAGGCTGGCTGGTGGCTGAGGCTGGGCACTGTGCTCCTTGGTTGGGGCTGGCAGCAGACAAGTCAGATGCAAATTAGTGTGCAGAGCAAGGCTAGACTGGACGAGCATTCAGAACAGCAAGCAGGCAGGACCCGCTGACTTCTGCAGAGTCCCCCGTGGCCGGCTCAGGCTGTGGGCAGTGGACGCAGAGTCGGCAGCGCAGGGGTGGGGATGATGAGGACGAGAGAAGACCTAAGAGGGCTCAGGAAAGCAGGGGTGAGTAGGTGGCCTCTGGGTCACTCAGTATGTGACAGACGTTTTCAGACTTGACTCAACCGTCTTCTTCAGGATAGTGTGGCTGGTGGAGCTGGAGGAAGAGGCAGACACAGAGCTAGAGCCCACAACGGGGCCCTGCCCAGAGCCCAGGATGATGCTGGAGCCTCCCTTCACGACGCTGGAGCCTCCCTTCACGACGCTGGAGCCTCCCTTTACGACGCTGGAGCTTCCATTCACGACGCTGGAGCCTCCCTTCACGATGCTGGAGCCTCCATTCACGACGCTGGAGCCTCCCTTCACGACGCTGGAGTCTCCCTTCACGACGCTGGAGCCTCCTTTCACGATGCTGGAGCCTCCATTCACGACGCTGGAGCCTCCCTTCACGACGCTGGAGCCTCCTTTCACGATGCTGGAGCAACTAGACTCAAAGCTGCCGTTCACACCTCCAAGTCCACAAGAGCCCGCCAGGCCACCATCTGTTCCTCCAGACACAACGGTGCTGCCTCCCCCAACAGCTGCCAAGAAAGGGGCCAGGGTCACAGCAGAGTCCTCAATTCCCCGTGGGAACCCCTCTCCCAAAGTCCCCTGATACTCACAGATAGTGACCTGGCTGGCGCATTCCCCAGACATCCTGGGGGAGAAAAGACAAGAGGAAGAAACACTAAGAAAGGTCACAGAGAATGTGTCCCAGGCTGGTTTTCAGCCTCTTGGAGCAGCACCCTCTGAGCAGATAAAATCCCCCAATTTTAAATCCTTCCCAGAAGAATGAGTGGCCCTCAGCAGTTCAGAGTGTGGAGAAATCTCTCAGCATCTTGTTTTGGCCTGGCATCCCCCACCCCCNACAGAGAATGTGTCCCAGGCTGGTTTTCAGCCTCTTGGAGCAGCACCCTCTGAGCAGATAAAATCCCCCAATTTTAAATCCTTCCCAGAAGAATGAGTGGCCCTCAGCAGTTCAGAGTGTGGAGAAATCTCTCAGCATCTTGTTTTGGCCTGGCATCCCCCACCCCCACCTCTCTCACACATCCCCAGGACCCTGACCAGCCCCTCACCTGCACTCTTCGCCCTCCAGCAGCCGGCGGTAGGTGGCAATCTCCACATCCAGGGACAGCTTTGCACTCATCAGCTCCTGGTAGTCACGCAGCAGCCGCGCGATGTCCTGCTTGGCAGTTCTCAGGGCGGCCTCCAGCTCGGCCAGCTTGCTCTGAGCATCCTTCAGGGCCAGTTCCCCACGCTGCTCAGCATCAGCAATGGCGACCTGCAGGCTGGCATTCTAGCGAACCGTGGAGATAAGGGAGAAAGTGACTATCAGCATGGCACGGGCCCCCAAAGTACCAACTATAACTTAAAAGCTGAGATGGACCAGAATTTCATGAGCCCAAAATTATTCTTGGCCACACCCAGCTCTTCTCATTCTAAAAGGAAGGGTTTCCTCTTCTGCTTCTTTAAGTCCTAGAGTGGGTTAAATAGTGTCCTCAAAAATATCTTGTCCACCAAGAACTTCAGAGCATAACCTTATTTGGAAAGATACGGTCTTTGCAGATGTAATGAGTTAAGGATCTCAAGATGCTATCATACTGTATTTAGGGTGAGCCTTAAATCCAGTGACTGATGGCCAAGAAAAAGATGAGGGGATACAGACACAGAAATAGATGGAGGCAGAGATGAGAGTGAGGCAGCCTCCAGGCAAGGAATTCCTGGAGCCACCAGACACCAAGAAGGATTCCCCCAGCTCCTTCAGACGGCACAGCTGCTGACACCTGAGTTCAGACTTCCAGCCTCTGGACCAGACAGAACAGTTTTCTGTTCTTTCAAACCATCAGGTTTGTGATACTTTGTCACAGCAGCCACAGGAAATGAATCCATCTCCTTTGCCACTTTCCCCAGTGATTTTCCATATTTCTTCCCCTAGCCTTAACCCTCAGCACCACCCCTCAAATAGTTTCTCTCTCCCAGGGTACTTACAGCTCCTCCTGTCTTGGATGGGTTCATTATCCATGTGTTTTTTAGAACAGCCCCATTTCAAATACTTTGTTCCGATGTTGTCAGAGTCTATCAAACCATGGGCCTCAATTTGAAAAACACTTTCTCTGTGTTAACTTCTCCAATCTGATAGAAAACTCCTAAAGGAAAGACTACATCCCTGTCTAATCAGCCATCTAGCTGGTTTACCCTCACATTCGGGTCAGGAAGGAAGGCATTCTTTAAAGGCTCTCATTACTCATTTTCCACAAAGCACCCCATGGATGGGGACACTGTCTCCATTCTCTTGATAAAGAAACTGAGGCCTGGAAAGGAGGTGAGAGGTGGAGCTGGGACCCCAACCCAGGACATCTGAGGTCCAGTCCCCTGCTCTTACTTTAGGCCCTGTTCATCAGGCTTGTGCATGCAAAGGAGGGGTAAAAGGGGGTGGGCCCCAGGAGGGAGTCTCCCAGGAAAGACACCTTGCTCTATGGGAGGACTGTGGTTCCCAGACATGAGTACACAGTGACTCTCCTAATCGCTCGCCACTGGACTCAGACTCCACGCGCTTCGTCATTACCTGGGTGAGCTTTGTGCAGAAAGCAAGTTTCTGGGCTCCACGCTTAGAGACTCTGATTCCCTGTTGCCAGTGGGAAGACCAGGAATCTGTATCTTATCAGACAACCCAGAGAATCCCCAAGCTTCCAAAGCAAAAAGTCCAAAATGATGGGCAAAACAAAGTGGCAGCGAATTGAGTAAGAGGACCTGGTCACCTTCAGCTCAGGTCCCGCCTTGCACTTGGAAGGAGAGCAGGCCAGGACATCTGGAGACTGAGAATGGCCTTTGAATGATCTGCACTCCAAGAACTTTTTCCAGGATCTGTGCCCTGCTCACACGTGCACAGGCCACACATGACTTGGGAATCAGGCTGAAGTGCCTGAGGAAACCCTCTGACTCTGTGGTCTCAGCTCTCAACCCTCTGTTGATCCCAAAAGAGCGATTCTTTGGGTTTGCGGAAAGTGAGAGCAAAGACACTTGAAAACTTAAGAATCTGTAATCCTCAGATCTGAAAGTGAGGTGTCCAAGAGGAGCAGGAAACCACCTCCCTGCCCTTGCCATCCTTCCATCTACCTCTCCCCGCTCCTCCCATCCACATGATCACCTGACCCTAAGGGGGCCTCGGCGCCCCACCATCCTGCCCATGTCCCCTGCTCCCTGAGAGCCTGGTTCTCTCCCTCCCCAACAGGGGACCAGGAAATTTAGGAAATTAGAGTCCTTGCTTGAGGACTTGAGGAGTAAGTGCCAAAAGAAGAGATTAGAAAAGAGATGAATTAACCCTCTGCCCTAGGAGCCGAAAGCACCAAGTGCATCTGGGCATGGAATCCAGTGAGAAGGCTGGGCCAGGGTTGGCAGTGCGGAGCCCGTGCAGCTAGAATCCCCTGGAGGACAGCCGAACCCCTCTGACATGGGGCTCAAAGTGCTCTCAATCCCAAATTATACGAAGCTCCAACGAGTTATCAAAGTTTCACACCAACCCCGCAGTGACTCCTGCACAAAGGTGGTAAGACAGAGGGGCTTGGGGGCTCGGGACCCTTACCTGATTCTTGATGGTCTCAGTCTGACTCTGCAGCTTCTTAATTGTCTGCTGCAGTTGAGTGATCTGGACTTTGGTCTCCTTCATGCTGTTCCCATGAAGCTGGGCACATGCCTGAAGCTCCCGGTACTGGGGGGAACAGAGGTGGCACCATGAGTGGACAGCACCCCACCTTTGACCTTTGATCCTCACCTTTGACCATGGCCCCAGCTCTCTGCCTCCTCATATCCTCATCCGGAATGCAGGTGAAATGCTGAGACCAGGACGGGGTGGGATGAGGTTGTGGAATTCCAGGCTCATCTCCCATGGTTTCCCTGCATCGCCTCCCTCCCGGAGAGGGGGAACATGGTACCCACCCAGCCCTGGTGCTCCAGACAGGTCATCAGAACTGCCCCAGCCAGACTGAGGTGGATGACTGCCCCAGGGGGGCAAGCAGGGAGACCCAGTCTTTTCCAGCTCAGTGCTAGCCCCCCAGCCCCGGCACCTTGGTCTGGTACAGCAGCTCGGCTTCGGCTTTGCTGGTCCGGGTGATCTCCTCATACCGGGCTCGGACCTCAGCAATGAGGTCTCTGAAGTCCAGGCAGCGGTTGTTGTCCATGGACAACACCACGGACATGTCACTGGCCTGGGTCTGCAGCTGGCCCAGCTCCTGCAGGCAGGACTGACTCAGTGTCCCATGTCTTCCCGGCTCCCCTTCCCTTTGGAGCCCCGGGGAAAGTGGGCAGAGTGCCTGACTTCCTGCCTCCTTCAGAGGCAGCCCTCATCCATGCTGGCTGCCACTGAGCAAGCCCTGTCCTCTTATCTGGAAGTGCGGGCAGCCCGAGGACTCCTGGACGTCAAAGCAACACGTCCTCAGGGCCCCACATCACCTGGCCCACGTCTCTCCCTGACCTCCTATCACATGCCCTCCCTCTTCCTCCTTGCATTTCCTCAAAGACCAGCAGGCTCCTGGCTCCCTCTGCCTGGAATCCCTCGCACCACCCCCACCACGTGGCTAACTTCCTCACCTCTGTCAGATCTTTGCTCCAATTTCATCGTCTGAATAAGGCCATCTGAGCACTCTATTTGAAACTGCCACCTGCCCTACCCCTCCACGTTCCCAACCCTCCCCTCCCTGTTCTGGTTTTCCTTTTTCCATAGCATTTATCACTTTCTAACATGCCATGTAATTTACTTATTTACCAGGTCTACTGCTTCTTGTGTTTATTATCTCCCAGCCTCGTGATTTTCGTCTGGTCATTCATGGGTGTATTCTCAACACCTAGCAATTCACCTGGTACATCCTCAGTAATTGTTTGTCAAAGGACTGAATGGCCGGTGTCTAAGGCGCCCTGACCAGGCTTCACCTCCTGGCCACTCCCACTATGCTGTGGCCACAGGGAGCCTGCCTGTGCTGTCCGCCTCCCTCATCCCGCCTGCCCTAGGCAGACCATCGCTTCTGCCCATGGAGAATCCTCACTTCTTCATAGAGATGCTTAAGGAAGCAGATGTACTCTTTCAGATCCTCCACCTTGCTTTCCATCTCCATCTTGCTCAGGAGAACCCCGTCTGCATCCTAGGGACAGAAAGACAAAAACAATGTACCCCCACTCCCTCTTTGGGGGTCCCACTCTGACCCAGGAGTTCTGTTCACACCCTGCCCAGCACACACACCCCCATGGCCCTCTCCAGCTCCCGTTCCTTCCTCTTTCAGCCCCGCCTTGCCCTGCTCTCTCTTTTGTCTGAGATTGACCTACATGGGCTTCAAGAAGCCTTTCCTAATTCATCCCAACCGGTTCGGCTTCTTACACTCCCTCCCCACCCTCTCCCACAGTGACTCCCAGAGCTCATCCCATAGTCCCTCGATCAGATCTTGTCCAAGGGTCCCTGTATCTATGTGTATGTTCCATTTCCCCACAGGGTCCCTGTGGTCATGTGACAGCATGTCGTGCATGAGAATCTCCCCGACACACACACACCCACACACATGGCTCTCGCAGCCCAGATTCTGTACACAATGAATGGCTCAGGATTCAGGTAGAGGGACTTCCCTGGTGGTCCAGTGGCTAAGACTCCATGCTCCCAAAGCAGGGCGCTGGGGTTCAATCCCTGATGAGGGAACTAGATTCCACATGCCGCAACTAAGAGTTTGCCTGCCGCAACTAAATATCCCACATGCCACAGTTAAGACCCAGTGTAGCTTAATAAATAAATTTTTTTTTAAAGAAGGATTCAGGTAGAGCAGTTGAACCCACTCACCTTTTTGAGGACCACAAAGTCATTCTCCAGTGTGGCACGCCTGTGGGCCTCGTGCTCATACCTGCCAAGGAAGCACAGAAAGACGCTGCCTAGGGTGCTGGCATCAGAGCCCAGGACTCCCTCCAAGCACAGTCTCCAAGAGAAGGTCATCCTGCTTTAGATGCTCCAAAGCAGGACCCACCACCAGCCTGCACCTCTATTCTTCCATCAGGAAGTTTTGTCACATCCTAGGTCCCTCTTCACTCTCGGCCCAGGTCCACTATGACATCAGGTCACTTAGCATCACGTCTGGAAGGTGCTTTCAAACACTTCTCACTTACGACTCACAATCATCATCTGAAGCAGGCACTTTGGATTTTATCAGCGAGATTATAAGATGTTTTCAGGTTATAGATAATTAGGTGGCCCCTGCAGATCTAAAATCCAGGTCTCCTGTCCCCAGTCTTTCTAGGACCCTCCATCTGGGGCCAACCTCCCAATGGCTCTGGAACACGAGAAAGGCATCATCCCAGTCTACAGACATGGAAACTGAAGCTGGGAAAGGTGAGATTCTTTGCTCAAGGCCACACAGTTATTCCTTGCTCACAGTCACCAAACATGAGCCTTCTGTGGCTTCAGGGCTCTCCCCGTAGCACCAGGTGACCTTGTGGGGAACCCAGAACTGTAGCCAGCCGTGAATCATGCCACAGACCCCGGGATGGTCCCGCTAAGTGAATTCCCTTCTACCTGTGAGACCAGAGAATAGCTGAGTCACTCACTTTAGCCCACAGCCTGCTCAACAGGAATTTCTCAAGAAAAAAACCCACAGGAACATTCTTTAAATAAGCCCCTCCCCACCTTGACCAGAAACGTGGCCCTCATAGTCAGGGCCTGCTAGAATCGAGGCTCTCCAGTCCTGGGTATCAGAGGCTGGGGGGCCTCTGACCTGCAGCAGATGGGGCCCCCTGAGAATCAGAGAGAGTGGGGATGCAGAGGGGCCAGAGGGGAGGCCTGTCCTGTGACTCCAGGAGCTCAGAGGAGGGACAGCTTCCAGCAGACAGCCTGATTCAAGCCCTCCCAGCTGCCACCAGGCCCCATGGGGATGCTGTGGTTCACATACTTAGCTTTATACTCCTCCTCCTGGCCCTGGCAGGACTTCAGCTCAGCGTCCAGAGATCCTCGTTCCCTCTGCAGCTGCTCCAGCTGTGTCCTGAGCCGGACCAGACAGGCCTCGAAGAGAGACTCCAGGCCCTGGGGTCCGTCACTCAACCCCTGCTGCTGCAGCAAGTGCCACTTGGTCTCCAGGACCTTGTTCTGCTGCTCCAGGAACCGCACCTGCCGCACAAGCAGAGAGTTCCTGAGGCTCCTGCCAGAATCCCTGCCTGGGCACAGCCTCCGGGACAACTCTCTAGCCTGAGCAACCCTCTGGCCAGCCTGGAGCCTTTGAGGCCTTTGATTAATATTTGCCCACACACTCAATGAATTATAATAACATTTCTATAAAGGGAATTTCAAAACACCAATTAAACATAGCCTCAGCATAACCAGAGAGACTCCAGTTAGACCACAAGAGGGACTTCCTTGCTGTAGAAGTGATTAGAAAACGAGTAGGAGGCTTGACTGCCCCATTCCCAAGTCCATCGAAAACAGTTCCTTGGAGGCAGGCACAGAGACAGGGGCTTAGCCGAGTGGACCCTCACCTTGTCAATGAAAGAAGCAAACTGGTTGTTGAGGACTCTGATCTGTTGGGTCTCCTGAGTGCGAACCACCTGGAACTGGGGGTCAATCTCAATCTTCGGTGGGGTCAGAAGACTCTGGTTGATGGTCACTTGCTGGATGCCTCCCGGAGGGCACAGGGAAAGCCCAGGCCCACCACTCCCCTCCCCAAGCCGCACCCCTAGCCTTCCCCACGAACCCCAGGTCCTTCCACGAGAGCTTCCTCGGCACCCCTCAAAGGAACTGAGGCTCCTGCTGCTGAAGCCAGCCCTGCCTCGGCCCACTGATTGGGCAGAACAGGCTGAGCGAGCGCTGAAGCCCCTCCGGGCCCGGCAGGGAGAGAGAGGCATGGCAGTGATTGAAGGTCTCAGCGCTGCAAAGGATCGTCAAGAGCAAGTTCCTGCCCCGAGGCCCGGCACGAGACTTTTATCCCCTCCCGTGCCTGGGCTGGGCCTTGGAGAACAAGATGCTCTTGGCCTGACTGTGTCTGTCACTGGCTCCAGCTGACCTCTTCTGACACACCTGGGAACAGATGCCCGCACGTGCAGAGCCCAAGGAAGAGACCCAGAGCCTGCCCTTTGAGCTCCCAGGCTACAGGAAGGGTGGGCACATTCTGAAGACCAGGAAGCAGCCAGGGACTGGGACTTCAGTACTGGGGGATGGGGAGAGAAGGCCCTGGGCAAAGTCACTGAGGGTCATTCAAGGAAGGCTTCCTGGAGGAGGAGATGGGTAAGAAGAGAGGCACATTCAAGGGGAGAAGAAGATGGAGGGGTTTCAAGTGGAGCACTTGAGTGCCCTGCAGATGCTGGACAGGGGAGCACAACTTCTCAAAGGAGGATCCACATACAAGAGTAGGAGAAGGAAGGCACTTTGCAGCACAGGAGAAGCCGGGAGGTTAATAGAGGTGTTACTGTCATCGTTGGCTCAAAGACACTGCAAGATTTGGAAATGAAACAGAAAAACAGGGTATCCAAGTCCCTCCTCCTGCCCAACCCAGCAATCACCGACAAGGCACCACCCGACTCAAACCAGGCCGCTCCAGCTGGGATGGCGGCAGATAAGGCATTCCTCAGCCCAACCTGTATCCCTTCCACAAACACACAGCACCAGCCCCATCAACCTGGGTCCCGCACTGCATTGGTCAAGTTACTCATCAGAGCTCCCAGGCTCTAAAATAAAATGCACGTTTAGAAACACCCTCCCCCTGGGGACTGGGAACGAACATAGGAGCTTTGGGGCGGCCGCCGGGTAGAGTCAGTCTCTGCTCTGAGAGTTTGCTAACCAGAGGAGCCCCAGGGTTCTTCACTCAGCGATTCTCCCACCTGGTGGAGGACCCAGGCAGCATTCAGCTGCCTCCCCTATCGCCCTCCCACTGCAGGCAGGGAGGGCTGGCAGCTCTGATTTTCAGAAATTTCCAAAATGTCTACTTTCCATGATGGGAGGCCTATTTCTCCCTCTTCCTCTCCTCATTTCTTAGAGCCTGATGCACCCTGAAGCTGGGGTACTGGGGTCTTTGATAATGCAACTCAAAGCCAGTACAGAGACTCACAGAATAACAAACACGCAAGAGACGTGCTATGAGGAAGTCAGTCCTAGCAATGCAAACAATCCTGTAGACGCTCCACCCCTGGGACCAAACAACGGTGAGCGTGTCTCCCCTCCCTCTAGAGGATTAAAAGTCCCTTCCTCCTTCCCCTATAGCCCCATCCAGCAGACAACCGGAAGGAAACTGAATGACAGATGATCTCAAGGGGAGGAAGAGGCCAGGCCTCCTCTGGGGAAAACAAAGGAGATCGAGGGACTGAGGACTCAGATGAGAAAGAGAAGGAAGGAAAACGATCCAAGAAGCGATTCAGGCACACCGAGAAGAGAGGAGGCAGTGCGTCTGGACTTGGAGTCTAGAAAGAGAATCTGGGGAATGGACTGAATCCCACTGAGGACCCACCTCCAAACCCTGCCCCCTGGGACCACTCCACAGAGGCACATTCCTCCCACAAACATTCTAGAGAAAGATCTCTGTGGGCTGGATTCAACCACGCCCTCCCCACCAGTATTGAGGGTGAAGGGCAGAGGTCACACTTGAAACTTCCCCATATCTGTAATGTTTCGGAGTATTAGAAGGGCTTCCTCAGTGGCTCAGCACTACAGAATCCACCTGCAGTGCAGGAACCGCAGGAGATGAGGGTTCGATGCTTCGTTGGGAAGATCCTCTGGAAGAGGGCATGGCAACTGACTCCTGTACACTTGCCTGGAAAATCCACGGACAGAGGGCCCTGGCCTGGTACAGTCCGTGGGGCCGCAAAGAGTCAGTCACGACTGAAGCAACCGAGCGCGTGACAGAGTGTTAAAGCCAGAGAGCTTCCAAGTCCTCTGGTCCAATGCCCTCATTTTTCACTTAAGGACTCTGAGGCCCCATCGGGTGTAGGGTAGGTGCAGAGACAGTGCAACCTTGAGTAATCTAAGAGATTGCACCAGCTGACCTCTAAGCCTACTTTGACCCATCACTCTGGTTTGAGTGACTTGCTCAAGGCCACCCACGCAGCTGATCGGGTTGGATCCTGAGCCCCCACCCAGCTCAGACCACTGACCCAGGAACGGCCCATAAACAGACCTTTGATCATGACTCCACCGTGTCTGACTTGTCCACCCCTCCATCCAGCTCAGGGTCTGGCTTACACCAGGCATTCAAAGCACTTGTCTAAGGGATGAATTCTTACCCATGACAGTTATACCTAGGGACCTTCTTGAATCCCCTTAAATTCTCAAACACTACTGTAACATGTTTTCCTCCATTAAAAAAAAAAAAATGCCATGATGGAGAGGATGACAAAGTGATTTGGAGATTTGAATACTAGGCCCCTCAGAGGCTAAGTGGTACCCACGTGCTAAGTCACTTCACTAATGTCCTACTCTTTGCCACCCCATGGACTGCAGCCTGCCAGACTCCTCTGTCCATGGGGATTTTGCAGGCAAGAATCCTGGGGTGGGCTGCCATGCCCTCCTCCAGGGCATCTTCCCGATGCAGGGACTGAACCTGCGAGTCTTATGTCTAACCTGCATTGGCAGGTGGGTTCTTTACCACTAGCACCACCTGGGAAGCCCAAGGGTTACACACAAAGGTACACAAAAGGTGCCCCACTTATGGGGCAGCAAAGTGCAAATGGCTCAAATCGTGGACTTAACGCTAAACCCAGCCTGTGACAGTTCCAGTGGGTTTTACCCATTGGGTTAAATCTCCTGCTCCAAGTCAACCACCCTCAACCACACCTCAAGCCCTACAATCCCTGCCTACCCCATTCCTGCCTTCGAGGATACCCAGACAGGGCAGCTACTTGTATTAACCACTCCCCAGCGGCCCCTTTTCTTACTGCTCCACCCTGAGTTCACCTCTGGCTGCAGCTACAACTCCTCAACCTCTTTCTCTCTAATTGCACTCAAGCCTATTCTGCTTGTGCAGTGGATGTTTTACCCAATACCCAGTTCTTCTCACTGGTCTAGTGGCTACACTAGACCCTTGTAGCACAAGGGCTTCTCATTGCAGTGCTTGGGCTTCCCTAGCTGTGGCCTGCAGACACAATTGCCCTGAGACTTGTGGGATCTTTGTTCCCTGACCAGGGATCGAACCCACAACCCCTGCATTGGAAGGCGAATTCTTAACCACTGGACCACCAAGGAAGTCCCTACATTTACTTATTGACTTGAAAAATTATGATTAAGCACCTCCTGTGTGCCAGGACCTATGCTGAGAGTTAGGAATTTAGCCGAGAAGAAGGCCCAGCCCCTGCACTAAGAAAAGTTAGAGTCCAGTAGAGAAAGAGACATTGAACAAGCAATTAAACATGTATTTAATTGCAATTATAATAAGGAGAGAAAAGTACAGGGCATGAAAGAGTCCTAACCTAGTTTATCCCCTGATTTTTTTCTCGAACATGCCAAGAACACCCCTGCCTCAGAGCCTTTGCCCTTGCTACTCCCTCTTTCTAGAATGCTCCTTCACAGAACCCCATATAGCTACAAGTCACCATCTCTGGCTGCCCCAAACCAAAACTGAAACGCCGAGTTGCACTGACACTTCTTACCCCTTCCCAGCTCTATCTCCTTCCACTCAACACTTGGCACTGTCTAACATGCCATATATTTCACTTACTCATTTTGTCTGTCAGTCTTCCTGCTCTAGAATATCATTCTACAAATGCGAGGATTTGGTCTCTTTGCTGACCTCTATATCCTCTGCGCTTAGAACTCTGCCTAATACAGTAGGTGCTCAGTAAACACATTAAATAAATGACTCCCCTTTCAATATCATCTTGTTGATCTCCCTCATCTTTCAACCTCTGGATATTCTTGTAACTCTCAATTCTGTTCTCCAAAGCACCTCACTCCCTGACAAGGTTGGGAGCAAGCAAACATAGTCATATGTGCGTGTGTGTGCGCATGTGTGTGCGTGTGTGTGTGTGCGTATGTGCACAGTGTGATGTGTGTGTGTGTGTGTGTGTTATTGAGCTCCTGCTGTGGGCTGAGCACTGAGCTAAATGATACAGGAGACATGAGATGGATGAGGCCCCATTCCCATCTGAAAAGAATATACAGTTATACAGTGCCCTGGAGAATACATATATGAATGCAGAATGGGAAGGAAAATCTGAGAGAGACTGCCCTGGGGTGCAAGTAGACGAGCTGTTGTGATAGTGAGGATTCTTCTTTTGTCTCGAAAGAAAGCAAGGACAGAGCCTTGCGGCATGCCCCTAGAAACCCTTCCTCTGCCATTTTACACCCTCTCAATGTATGTCTTTCGGGGAAAGTACAGGGCATGAAAGAGTCCTAACCTAGTTTACTCCCTAATCTTTTCACAAACATGCCGGGAACACTCTTGCCTCGGAGCCTTTGCCCTTGCTGTTCCCTCCTTTCAGCATGCTCCTTCACAGATCCCCATATAGCTACAAGTCAGCTGTAGCTCTATGCTCAGCTGTTTGGGAATCTATCCAGCCATTTACATATAGCAACCATGTGATCCTAACAACCCAACCCTATGAAGTAGGTATTAGGATTACCACCACCTTACAAAGGGAGCCACAGAGAAAAAAAATAATTTCCCCAAGGCCACACAGCTAGTAGGAATGGAGCCAAGATTTGAACAAAGGTAGATAGACTTTGATGCCTTGGAGAAGGAAGTGGCAACCCACTCCAGTGTTCTTGCCTGGAGAATCCCAGGGACGGGGGAACCTGGTGGGCTGCCGTCTATGGGGTCGCACAGGGTCGGACACAACTGAAGCGACTTAGCAGCAGCAGCAGATAGACTAGAGGGCTTCCCCAGTGGCTCAGCAGTAAAGAATCTGCCTCCAACATACAGGAGGTGCAGGAGACTCCGATTCAATCCCTGGGTCGGGAAGATCCCTTGGAGGAAGCAATGGCAGCCCATTTCAGTATTCTTGCCTGGACAGTCCCTTGGACAGAGGAACCTGGTGGGCTGAAGCCTGTAGAGTTGCAGAGTCAGATATGACCGAAGTGACTGAGCACGCACATACATAGAGGGACTCCAGAGGCTTTGCTGTTAACAAGCTCATTGCGCTCCTTTAGGAGACCTAGGAACGTCCATGTTGAAGGACACCTCAACCAACTACAGTCCAGAGAGGCAGAATGACTTGCCCAAGATCACGCAGCAGACCAAAATCTGAAACTCATTCCTCCACATTCATCCCTGATCAACACTAATTAAACACTAGCTGATGCCAGACACTATGCCAGCCCAAGTTAAACAAAATTTAATGAAAGTTCTTGCCTTCAAGGTGTTTGCAGTCTGGAAGGGGAGTAGGGAAGACATGGGGAATATATTTTGAAGACCAGTCAAAGTCCCTTGCATTGCAAGGAGATCCAACCAGTCCATCCTAAAGGAGATCAGTCCTGGGTGTTCACTGGAAGAACTGATTTTGAAGCTGAAACTCCAATACTTTGGCCACCTGATGCGAAGAGCTGACTCATTTGAAAAGACCCTGGTGCTGGAAAGATTGAAGGCAGGAGGAGAAGGGGATGGCAGAGGATGAGATGGTTGGGTGGCATCACCGACTCAATGGACATGAGTTTGGGTGAACTCCAGGAGTTGGTGATGGACAGGGAGGCGTGGCGTGCTGCAGTCCATGGGGTCACAAAGAGTCAGACACAACTGAGTGACTGAACTGAACTGAACTGAAAATGCAATAAGTGCTGGAAATACCACTACAGATGCAGGTACAATTCTTGTGGTTCTGGCATCTTGAAAAAGCAGGTGTGCTTATTTTGGGCACATCGCCAAACAACAGAAGTCATTGCCTGGGGTCAAGGTGAGGCATGGCTACCCACGCCCATTCGGGTCTTCCTGACTTTCGAAAGTCAACAAAGCAGTTGGTTCCTGTCCCATCCTGTGTGGGGAGAGCTGGACCAGAAAGGTTCAAATGTCTTGTGCCTGCCTTTAGTCAGTCTCCCTTTCCCGACAACAGACAGCCCATGACTTCCTCAATCTAGGCACCATGGACCCCTTCCTGAGCTCAGCCTTTGCAACTGAGAAATACATACCAAATTCTAACCCAGAATCTCTCAAGTCGCCCAAACATCAGGCACTCACATTCACCCTGCAACATCATGTCATTGTGTAATGCTAGACATAGTGGTATGTCCTTAATATATTCTTAAAATAGAATTTAAATGGATTCACCTCTTTCTGATCCTGACCCTAAACCATAATATCCATAAATATAGCTTTTGTGTGCTAGTTCTAATCTTTTTCTAATTCATATTCACATAAGACCTAACTATTAAAACGTAAAACATTCTTCTGCGGGCTTTGATTTACACAGAACACAGGTCAACCTCAACCCTATTCGAAGTTTCCTAAAGCCAGCAAGGGAGAGAGGAGCAGCACCCATGGGAGTGGCTGATTTCTATCTCATCTGCAAGACAGCTGACAGCTCTCCTGGCCTGTCAGGGCAGGAGGGGACGGGGGAGATGAAAGGCCTGCCCTTCACGCTCCCCCGGGCCAGAAAGAGCACCCTCACACCAGCCTGCTCTGCCTGCTGGGCTGGGGTGAGTAACCCCTGCCCTCCTCACTGCACTGGTGATGAAGGAAGGGGATGCCCACCCAGGGATGGGCTTACTGTGACAGGGAAGGGTGCCCCCAAGGTGAGCCAATCTACTGCCTCTGTGGGCCCTCTGTGCCCAGGTAGTGAGCCCCCAAAACCCACAGGAAGCAAATTCCCAAGAATGTGGAAAGGAACAATTTTCTAAGCTTTTCCGAGAGCTCAGAATTTAAATGTGTGTCTCCAGGTTCCGGGTTGAGGGTGGGAGTGAGGAGGGACAACACCAAACTCTGACTTTGAAGTGCATTTTCCATGGATAACATGCTCATGTTTTTAAAATTCTGTTGAGGCATCCAAGTGTTCACTGCAGCATTATTTACAATGGCCAAGACACTGAAGCAAACTAAAGGTCCAGTGACAAAGCAATGGATAAAGAAAATGTGGTACATATGTACAATGGAATATTACTCAGCCACAGAAAAGAATTTGCAATAACATGGGTGGACCTAGAGCTTGTCATACTCAGTGAAGTAAGCCAAACAGAGAAAGACAAATACCATGAGATATCTCTTACACATGGAATCTTTTTTCTGAAAAAAAGTTACAAATAAATTTATTTACAAAACAGAAACCCACAGACATAGAAAACAAAACAATGGTTACCAAAGGGGAATTGGGGGGAAGGGATAAATTAGGAGTTTGAGGTTAACAGATATACACGGCTGCTGCTGCTGCTGCTGCTAAGTCGCTTCAGTCGTGTCTGACTCTGTACGACCTTATGGACAGCAGCCCACCAGGCTCCTCCATCCCTGGGATTCTCCAGGCAAGAATACTGGAGTGGGTTGCCATTGCCTTCTCCAATGCATGCACGCATGCGAAGTTGCTTCAGTCGTGTCCGACTCTGTACGACCCTATGGACAGCAGCCCACCAGGCTCCTCTGTCCACAGGATTCTCTAGGCAACAATACTGGAGTGGGTTGCCATTCCCTTCTCCACAGTACTAGATATAAAATAGAGTGGCTGATCCATGTTGATGTATGGCAAAACACCATCATGAGAGTGTAACGTAATTATCTTCCAATTATAATTAATTAATTCAAATAAATAAAATAATCAACAAGGACCTATTGTTTAACACAGGGAAATGTATCAATATTCTGTAATATCTATAGAGGAAAGTAAATATATATACGCATGTGTGTGTGTCACTGAATCACCGTGTTTTATACCTGAAACTGGCACAACATTGTAAATCAACTATACTTTAATAAAAAAATTAATTTTATTACAAAACAAATTTTATTTCAGACCCCCTGAGCGCCAATCACTGTACCAGGCCCTGTAGAAACTTCACCTTCTTTAGTCTTCACCACAGTCTGAAAACTGGGTATTGTTCTTGTTCACAGACACAGAAACAAAAGCAACTACCCAAGAGATCCTGAAGAGAGGAATACGTCCAGCCAGGAGGAGAACCCAGCTCTTCTAAGGATCCTGTAGTCTTCTCAGGAAGGCCACAGCCTCCACTGAGAACAGGCCTGTGCACGTGTTTCCCTAGTCAACAGAGAACCAGAAACCTCCCCTCTGCTAGGAGTTGGGGAGAGGAGCCAGGGAGGGGACTGGCTGAACAGCAGATGCTGCAGGATAACAGCTGGCTGTGTGCGGGGTTGTGAGAACACATCTCTGCTTTGTAGTGTTTGCCATCATTTTCTAGGGTATTAACGCTCCCACTATGGCTGATTTCAAGCTACCAGCATTATGTCACTGACTGCAGAGCTGGGAAGAAGTGAACACGATTAGCCCTCGCGAGTTTGCACAAACTGGCTCCTGCACACCACTGGCCGAGGGTGAGGAAGGTGGAAGCCCTTCTGTGGAGCACAACTTGTCCCAGACTATGGGAGCCACCGGCACCCATTTAGGAGCAAGCTGATGGTATCTGGAGAGGAAAGAGGGCTGGGCTGAGAGGGAAGCGGAAGAGTACAGATCAGAAAACACAAGCTGAGTCCAGACTTGCCCATCTGGGCCCAGCACGTAGTCACTGCCACTCAGACCCAATCAGGTTCAGCCAGTTGGGTGTCCTGCTTCTAGCAACCGCTCCTGATTTGGCAAATATTTATGTGGCATGTTACTAACGACAGCCTCCCAACACCTGAGGGTGAAAGGCCCATGAGGCAACTTCTAGGGGAAAGGTCCTAGGATTCCTACAACCCTGGGAAAATAAGGTCCAGGGCCCAGTAAGAACTCCTAAACTGGGAGATAAAGTTGGGGATTTACCTGGACCAGCCCCCTGCCCCTCTCACCAGCATCCCTCTCATGGCCATGTGAAGCAATAAGCCCTAGGGAGGGGGTTGAATTTTCTGCCTCCATCCCCAAGGAACTTCAGCCTACTGTTGTTCAGCCACTAAGTTGTGTCTAACTCTTTGCAACCCCATGGTCTGCAGTATGCCAGCCTTCAGTATCTCCCAGAATTTATTCTAACTCATTGTTCATTGAGTCGGCGATGCCATCCAACCACCTCATCCTTTGTTGCCCCTTTCTCCTCCTGTTCTTAATCTTTCGAGGAATCAGGGCCTTTTCCAACAGGTCAGGTCTTCACATCAGGTGGCCAAAGTAATGGAGCTTCAACTTCAGCCTCAGTCCTTCCAATCAATATTCAGGGTTGATTTCCTTTAGGACTGACTGGTTTGGTCTCCTTGCTTTCAGACTTCAGCCTCAGAGAATAGTATTTTCAAAACTGCAAGTTACAGGACTTCCCTGGTGATCCAGAGATTAAGAATTTACCTTCCAATGCAGGGGACGCAGATTCAATCCCTGGTCAGGATGAGATGGTTGGATGGCATCACCAATTCAATGGACATGAGTTTGAGCAACATCCGGGAGTTGGTGATGGACAGGGAAGCCTGGTGTGCTGCAGTGCATGGAGTCACAAAGAGTCAGACACGACTGAGCCACTGAACTGAATTGGACAGGGAACTAAGATCCCACATGGGGCAACTAAGCCTGTGTACTGCAACTACTGAGCCCATGCTCTCTAGAGCCCATGTCCCATGACAAGAGGAGCCCACAGACGGCAACTAGGGAAACCCACACACTCCAATGAAGACCCAGGGCAACCAAAAACAAAACAACTGCAAGTTACAGTTCACTAGGGCTGTGAACTTGGGTTCAGTAGGGTTCACAACCTACTAGTAGGTTGTGAAATTAATTTAATGGATGTCAACCAGCATATCAGAGTGTATCACCATAAAACTGTGTTCAGTGTGCATTAGGTCTGTATAAATACATACAGAACTGTGCATTTCTTACCAGGGATCATGGTCCCAAAAAGCTGAATAACCCTCTGATAGAGGAAGTGGTCCCACCCTCAGACACGCACAACCCAAGAAATAAGACCAGAACCTGGAATGGCATTAGTTGTCAGGACTGGGGGATGGGAAAAGAGAGGTTTAGTCTGGGAAGCTTTTATAGATGGATGACAGTAATGAAAACAGGATTAGGAGTGGGGACTCAGAGAGTGAAGACCTCTCTCAATCTATCCTGAAAGTTAGGAAATTCTCCTAAGACGGAATCTAATCCCTCAGCTCATTGATGCCTGCTCTGCGCTGCAGCCCACCCACTCCCCAAAAGGAAAAATCATAGCCCCCTGCTCCACATAACCTCTGAGTCACAACAGTGAGAAGGACAGGAACCACTGGTTGGATCCAGGGAAGGGAAGGTTAGCAGAACTGGGGAGTGCAGACAGCAGCGTGCTGACTGCCAACAAAGCAAGGCAAGGCAGGCCAGTCTGTGTGTGCCGCAGCCACAAGGACCAGGTCTCGAGGATTGTAGAGTCTTATTAAGACCAGAATATTCACAACTGGAGAATGACGCAACAGCAAACCGCCCCCCCCAACACGTGCATACCTGCCTGTTATAGGATGTCAGAGCAGAGAGATCTGAGAAGTCATCTTATCCTACACCCTTTTTTCATAGCACAAGAAACTGAGGTCCAGAGAGGGCAAGCAACCTGATCAGGGAACACAGCAAGGATAGGACTAGAGTCCACTAAGCCAGGACTCATTTTATCCTGCACTACGGACAGTCATGCGACTAGGACAGAGACCGAAGAAGAGGACTCCAAGCCCCCACCATCCCAACAAGCTCACACACACTATCATCGACCCATAAGACTTCCTGGGCACTGCTCAGCACCAAGCACTAGGCTTGGTATGCAGAGATACACCAACTAATCTCCTTCAGGTAAAAAGGAAGTGCCCCTCCTGACCTCCAGGAAAGGAGACTGGCTCTAAGAACTCTCTGACCTGCCCCAGACTCTTATTACTGTCAGGAAGGTCTCGGGTCTAACCTCACTTCTTCCTGCTGCAACTTCAGCAGGAAGTCCCTCTTGGCCCCAGAAGCACCTGCTTGCTAGCTTGGCCTGGAAGGGAGGGAGAAGGCTGATGCTGCACAGAGCCCTCTCCTGGCTCCTGAGTCAGCCTGTCCATTGTTCCAGTGACTTTACCTAAACCTTATTATGCTAAGGTGGCACAGAAAAGCCTGGGTAGCTCTGCCAGCAGAAGCTGGTGGGCGAAGAAGGGGCAGAAAGGGGAGAGGAAGGGCAGGAAGATGGTGGGTGGGCAGGTGGAAGGGGAAGAAAAGGCAGATCCCACCCACTGCCTGGCTTCTTAAAGTCTCAAGATGTGGAGGAAGAAGAGTTCAGAGCTGATAGCACTTCCTTTTCTTTATACAAATATTACAAATTTATTGTTGAAAAATTCAAAGCAGCACGTCACAAAATTAGGAAAAATAAAACTCTTCTGCTAGTGCCTAGAAGTAGTCACTATTAAGATTTTGGTGCATAATCTTCCAGACTTTTCCATATGTAGATATCTCTCATTATGCATTCAATCTATGTTTATTGGACACTTTCTATGTGCCAGATATGTTTCTAGTGCTAAGGATAAAGTAGTAAATGAAACAGATAAAAACCCATGCCCTGGGAACTTCCCTTGTAGCCCAGTGGTTGAGACTCCACACTCCCAATGCAGCTGGGCCAGGTTCTTTCCCTGGTCAGGGAACTAGAGCCCACATGCTGCAACCAAGAGCTCACACGCCTCAACTAAAAACCCAATGCAGCCAAATAAATTTAAAATAAATATTTTTTTAAATATCCAAGCCCTTATGGAGTTTGCATCTCATGATGATATATATGTGTATGTGTGTATTCATATGTCTAGGGTAGGGTTGTACTCTGTCTACTGTAAGCACCACTTATTCATACTAATATGTATTTCCCAGAAGTGAGATCATATTACACACACAGACTTCTAGCCAGTTCCCACCCCCGCCCCATCTGTGTCAGTAAATATACACTTAGATTATTATGAATGGCTCAGAAGTATTCCCTTGCAAGAAGTCTCAGAATTTTTCACCAGGTCCACTGTCTGATTTCTTTCCCACAGGAAACCTGAACCTTGCTCTGGAAACCCAGTCTACACACGCACACGCACACACACACACACACACAGAGGAGCCTGTGCCTGCACACTGCAGACGTGGAAGACAGCTCTCTCCTCAACTGACTGTGAGGTCTAAACTAATCCTGGTCCCAGACCTGTTTCCATTATTCTCCAGGGCACAGACCCATTCCTAGCTTTCCTTTTTGGGCAGGAGCTGGAGCCCGGCTTTTCCCAGTCTTGACTCCCCCTGCAGGCTACCTGGACACCTGGAGCCAGGCCTGGGAGTTAGGCAGGAACCAGTCCTGCAGTGGAAAGAATCGAAGGGGAGGCTGATCCTGACTTCCCTGAATCCCTTCTCTGCCACTGCCTCCCTAGTGCCAGGTGACCATGGAAGGCCAGAGGCCCCAAGTTCAGTTCAGTTCAGTCACTCAATCGTGTCCGACTCTTTGTGACCCCACGGAGTGCAGCATGCCAAGCTTACTCCCGGAGCTTACTCAAACTCCTGTCTTTCGCGTCAGTGATGCCATCAAACCATCACATCCTCTGTTGTCCCCTTCTCCTCCTGCTTCAGTCTTTTCCAGAATTAGGGTCTTTTCCCATGAGTCAGTTCTTCGCATTAGGTGGCCACAGTATTGGAGTTTCAGCTTCACCGTCAGTCCTTCCAATGAATATTCAGGACTGATTTCCTTAAGGATTAACTGGTTTGATTTCCTTGCAGTCCAAGGGACTCTCAGGAGTCTTCTCCAACACCACAGTTCAAAAGCATCAGTTCTTTGGTGTTCGGCTTTCTTTATAGTCCAACTCTCACATCCATACATGACTCCTAAAAAAACTATAACTTTGACTAGATGGACCTTTGTTGGTAAAGTAACGTCTCTGCTTTTTAATATGCTATCTAGGTTGGGTCATAGTTTTTCTTCCAAGGAGCAAGCATCTTTTAATTTCATGGCTGCAGTCACCATCTGCAGTGGTTTTGGAGCCCAAGAAAATAAAGTCTCTCACTATTTCTACTGTTTCCCCATCTATTTGCCGTGAAGTGATGGGACCAGATGCCATGATCTTAGTTTTCTGAATGTTGAGCTTCAAGCCAACGTTTTCACCCTCCTCTTTCACTTTCATCAAGAGGCTCTTTAGTTCTTCGCTTTCTGCCATAAGTGTGGTGTTATCTGCGTATCTGAGGTTATTGATGTTTCTCCCAGCAATCTTGATTCCAGCCTGTGTTTCATCCAGCCCAGCATGTCACATGATAAACTCTGCATATAAGGTAAATAAGCAGGGTGACAATATACAGCCTTGATGTGCTCCTTTCCCGATTTGGAACCAGTCTGTTGTTCCATTTCCAGTTCTAACTGTTGCTTCTTGACCTGCATACAGATTTCTCAGGAGGCAGGTCAAGTGGTAAGGTATTCCCATCTCTTTCAGAATTTTCCACAGTTTATTGTGATCCACACAGTCAAAGGCTTTGGCGTAGTCAATAAAGCAAAAGTAGATGTTTTTCTGGAACTCTCTTCCTTTTTCAATGATCCAGCAGATGTCGGCAATTTGATCTCTGGTTCCTCTGCCTTTTCTAAATCCAGCTTGAACATCTGGAAGTTCATGGTTTAGGTACTGTTGAAGCCTGGCTTGGAGAATTTTGAGCATTACTTTACTAGCATGTGAGATGAGTGCAATTGTGCAGTAGTTTCAACATTCTTTGGCATTGTCTTTCTTTAGGATTGGAATGAAAACTGAACTTTTCCAGTCCTGTGACCACTGCTGAGTTTTCCAGATTTTCTGGCATATTGACTGCAGCACTTTCACAGCATCATCTTTTAGGATTTGAAATAGCTCAGTTGGAATTCCATCACTCCGTTGCTTTGTTCGTAGTGATGTTTCCCAAGTCCCACTTGACTTCACATTCCAGGATGTCTGGCTCTAGGTGAGTGATCACACCATCTTGATTATCCAGGTCATGAAGATCTTTTTTGTACATTTCTTCTGGTGTATTCTTGCCACCTTTTCTTAATATCTTCTGCTTCTGTTAGGTCCATACCATCTCTGTCTTTTAATGTACTCATCTTTGCATGAAATGTTCCCTTGATAGCTCTAATTTTTTTTGAAGAGATCTCTAGTCTTTCCCACTCTATTGTTCTTCATTTCTTTGCAGTGATCAAGACCATCCCAAAGAAAAAGAAACGCAAAAAGGCAAAATGGTTGTCTGATGAGGCCTTACAAATAGTTGAGAAAAGGAAAAGCTAAAGGCAAAGGAGAAAAGGAAAGATATATCCATTTGAATGCAGAGTTCCAAAGAATAGCAAGGAGATAAGAAAGCCTTCCTCAGTGATCAATGCAAAGAAATAGAGGCCCCAAACAGGCCCCCTAATGGAGACCTAAGCCCTGGTGATTTCTGGGCATTTTTCTGAACTTTTAAGAAGTCCCAACTGGCCCAACCCTGCTTGGGTTCAGATACTGTCTCCACTACTGACTAGCTGTGTGACCTCAGGCAAGTGACTTAACCTCTCTGTGCCTCTGCATNGCCCCAAACAGGCCCCCTAATGGAGACCTAAGCCCTGGTGATTTCTGGGCATTTTTCTGAACTTTTAAGAAGTCCCAACTGGCCCAACCCTGCTTGGGTTCAGATACTGTCTCCACTACTGACTAGCTGTGTGACCTCAGGCAAGTGACTTAACCTCTCTGTGCCTCTGCATCCTCGACTCTAATAAGAGGATAATCATTCTTATTTCAATCAATCCAATCCTAGGATTGCTGCACTTATGTCAAACAACTGATATACGAGGAATGCTCAGAACAGTACTTAGCACAGGGTGGTACCCATCAACTATTAGGACTTTTTATTTTTTTTATCATTTTCTGAGCCTCCACTCACCAACCAGGCCTAGCCTACCAAATAAAAGCTGACTTTCCCGGGATTCCTCCTGCTCTCACTGCTGTCCAAGGACAACTGCCCTTCTGACCTCCCAGCATAAAAGAGAGTAGGGACAAGCATGTGAATGCACGTGGGGAGCGTATCATCAGGAGCTGATACGATGTGAGGGAGTGAGCATGTACGTAAAAAGGGATGGGACATGATCATGCGAGGCCACATGTGTGTGCATACAAGTAAAAGTGCAGGGAGCTGTGAAAGCAGAGTTTGGATGTGAATGTGTAAGCTAGCAGTGTGTGTAAGGTAAGAGTGTGAATACACAGCTTCTGTGAATATGCATGGTAGAAGACACTGTGGCATTACGTACATCAACGTATAAAGGTGTGCAAAGAGGGGAGAGAGGAGTGTGACTGTGTGGTGAGGTTGTGTGTGAGATGTGTGTGTATGAGGGTTGTGTGTGAATGTCTCCAGTCCCCAGCCCCACCCAAAGCACACATTTCTTGGAGACGGTGCTTCATCAGAAAAAAAAGTTCCCTAGCGCCCCTGACTTGATGTGGAACAAACTTGTTTTTCTCTCTTCAAAGCTCTCGGGTTTCCTAGAGAAAAGCTGCTAGCTCATCAAAGCCCAGCCTTAAACCCGCCCCACTGATCGAAACTCGGGAAGGAAACCAGCACCAGCCGTCCTCACCCTGCACCCCCACCTCTCACTGGCTGCTCAGACCGCACCCTCTCCCTGCTCTCCCCAGCCCCTCCGAGGGTGCCCGGGGCAGCTCCCAGGCATCGATGAGATCGCTTAAACCCCTCTGCTGGCTTTGAGAGCACTCTGCCTACCTGCCCAGGCAGGCCCAACCAGGGGCAGCTGGCAACTTCATGAAGAGGGGAACTGGGGATGGAGGAGAGCAAGGGATCATCTTCAAGCCCACGACCAAACCCCTTCCCAGGAGACAGGCAATCCACCCCACCCTGCCTCTCCTAAGAAGACAAAATCCCAATAAAGAACTGGATGAGAAGGGTGTCTCAGAGAGAAAGGCTACTAGGGGGCAGGGATTCGACATCAAGAAGGATCCTTCCTTACATTTAGGGGTTCCAGAGAAGACCTCTCTTCTAGGAAGTTGTCTCAATTTTTAATACTATTATATGTATCCAGAATAGTTAGAGGATTCCTAATGGTCTAGTGGTTAGGATTCTGGGTTTTCACTACTATGGCCCAGAGTTCAGTCTCTGGTTGGGGAACTGGGATCCTGCAAGCCACAGAACATGGTCAAAAGAAGAAGAATCATCATTTAATGCACAACTACTACATACCAGGTGCTTTCCATATTGTGCTTCTAATTAACCCTACTGTATAGATGGAGAAACTGAGGGTCAGTCCAGTTAAATTACTTGTCTTAGCTCATACAACCAGTGATGGTGGAGTCAATACTTGAACCAGGTCTGTCTATAAAACCTGAACCCTTTCTCAGGTCTGTGCCTGTATCTACCTGTTCTCAACCTGAATCAGCACCTCTGTTCTTTCCCCTCTACCTGGGGAAATGGGGAATCTAAAGAAAGATAGAAAGCTGCTCAGACCAGATGGAACAACCCCAGCAAGAGTGGGCTGGGGCAGTTGGCACCACCTTGCAGAAGGGGGGGGGGGGGTATGGAGGGCCTCAGGAAGCAAGAGGGAGAGATTGTTGAGTGAGGGATAAGAAGGGGGACCCAGATCCCTGTGACAGCCAGCTGGGGAGGGCACCACATGGTTGCACGCAGTGTGGCAGAGTGGGGAATGGAAGTGGTAGAAATTGAGGCCTGGTTTCTGAGCCCCCCAAAGTACCCCAAGGAGGCCTGGACCATCTGCCTCGTGGCTTCTGCAGGGCCAGGGGTCTCAGACACCAAAGAACCCAGGTGCTGGGCATCTGAGAACCTCCAAACTCTGGAATGTGCCAGACCTTCATTCCTCGAACCACCTCATTCTCAGCAACTAGGAGGAGCACTCAAGGCCCCAGGCCTGCAGGAAAGAGAAATACAGGAGGTCTCCAGGGTGAGCAGCCAAGTTCCCAAATGGTCAGCGACAGAGAAGGGGCGCCTGGTGGAAGATCCAGGAGAGAGAAGATGGGCGGGGGCCACAGAGGAGTAGGAGGTGGGAGAGATAGCAGGGCAGGGCAAATGAAAATGTCGGGGAGGAACTGGATGTAGAGAGAGGAGATTCTATCCTGAGACCAGGATGCTGTCAGGCACTTGGAGGAGGAGGAGGAGGGGCACACCTCCCCTGGCCCCAGCCTCAGGACCAGCCAAGTGCCAAGGAGAACTGTGCCTACCTCCTGGGGAAGAAGGCTTCAGTTCTGCTTTCTCTGGGACTCTACTCTGGGAAAGTGATCAGTGTCACCCACGGGCCCCCAGCTCCATGAAGGCCTTTCGTAAGAAAGGGGTACAGAAACTGCACTGAACCCCCCTTTAAAAGTAAGTCCCTTGGGAAGCCTGGCCTATCACCAGAGGAATGGGCCAGTGCTGCAGAGAGGGGGATGGAGTCAGACCTCTGACACCATTAAGGAAAGGACAAAGGACATGTGCAGTGTGGGTCACTAATGCTCAAGGTACCCTTGACCCAGGTCCTGCAGGGAAAGGCTGCCCCACAGAGGCAGGGAATGCTCCAGATGACTTCTTTAAAGCCCTGACCTAATCCTCAGGGAGTCCTTTTGTGCCAAATCACAGACCAAGATCTCCATTCTCAGGGACCTCTCAGAAGGACCCTGCTTTCCAGAGGCTGAGGATAGGGGATGGGTCCTGTTATATTCTGTACAAGCTCACTTGATACCCGGTGATTTGTGAGGGAAAAGAGGAAAAACTGGGAAACATTACTCCAAACCCATGGGAACCATATATAAATGAGGATGACGGCCCCTGCCAGTGGCTTATCATGACAGCTAAGTGAAGTAGCCAGAACATTTAGCACAGCACTGGCACAGTTACTTGGAGGGAGGGAGTAAGGATGGGGTCCTAACACAGGAGGAAAACCGGAGACAAAGTCTCCCGCCCAGTCAAAAACATGCCCGGCTCTGGCCAGGGCGGATTAGCTGGGCTTATTTGCATGTCATTTGCATGAGCCCTGTCGAGCCAACGACACTTGTCACTCCTGTCGCTTCAGAGCCATTGGACCCCACGTTGTCTCTGTCCCTCCCTCGTGGCTTTTCCCAGACTCCTGAGGTCTGGAGGACCCCGAAGGGAGAAGGGAGCCCGAGTCTGAGACCTGGGGTCTGACCTGGGACCCGGCTTCGGGAGAGAGCCCGCACCGTCCCCGGAGCCCAGGAGCCTGGCTTAGGGCGACCCCTGCAGGACGTTCCCAGAACAGAGGAGAGGGAACGGGCCTGTGCCGGCTCCGCCCAGCTCCACGCGGGGCGCGGCCGCCCAGCCCCTTGGCCTCCCACGCGCAGCGCCGCTCCCCGGCACCTGGAGTCCGGGGGCAGACCCCCGCACCATGCCGGAATCCTGAAAGAATCCAGAAACTCGCATGCGCCTCCCAACTAGCCAAGACCAAGGGGTCCATGGGGGTTGTAGCAAGCACCAACGCAGGAACCTTTGGGAGTTCTGGGCAACACTCCAACACCTCTCCTAAGATACTGCTGTTTCTGCGCCAGTGCCCACCTCGGGCATCATGCTCCCATCCTGCAGCCCAGAATGGAAGGGATCGTGGTTTTATCTTTGGAAGAATTTAGAGAGCAGAGAGGACTGTGAAGGGAGAAGCCCTCACTGCCTGTACTGAAGGTGAACCCACTAAGAGCCCCCTAACCCCCACCCACCAGGGCTGCAGCTAGCTGGACTGAGACTAGGCCTCAGTGCTTCCCCACAGTGGGGCCCTCACGGGCCCCTCCCCATCCAGTTCATCTGGGAAGGGAACAGGGGAAATGCTGAGACTGCAACATTTGACTAGGGGGAAAAGAATGTCAAAAATGCTCTGAGCCTGCAGTTTGCTTGTTGACAGCCACACAGGCTCACAATCCTGCTTTCCCTGTGGGGCTCCCTTGCCGGCCGCCCTGGCCTTGGCTGGGCGTGTGAATGGGGGCAGAAGAAAGGGCAGGGCACAGGGTGTGTGTGTGAACAAGTGAAGTCATTCTCTCTGGGTGGCTCCTTTTAATTAGCACCTGAAAAACTCCCAGCCAGCAAAATTGGATCTTGGCAACTGGGATCCCCACCCTTCTGGCTCATCCCAGCCCTGGAGGGCAAAAGGGGGGCAGGAAATCTGAAAGCAGGAACGAAAAGGGTCTGTTGCAGACCAGGGCATTTGAGAAGTCTTCCTACTCCTCTGGCCACCCGTCAGGACATAGCCACACTCAAGGGCCAGCTGGTCTCTAGGAAGCTTGGGCTGGGTTGAGGGCAAGTGGAGGTTGGCAAGACATTATTGAAATCATCCCCTCCCTCCAACCCCCCCCCCCCAAGGGAGACCAGTCTCTGAAGGTGACCAGTGTCCCCGCCCTGGAGGTAACATTACAGGTCATTACAACCACATCTGGTCCTTGCAAGACTTTCTGGCCTCCCTTTGGTCATTTGCAGCATTAAAGCAGAGTCACCTGGTATCACCTGGTATCTCATGGCAACCCCTACAATCCAGTCCCCACAGTGGGAAGCAGAGGTTTACTCCGTGCAGGCGACAGAGCAAGCCTGTCCAACCTCCCTCAAGACCCCTACTCCCACGGTCCAGAGGCCACCCCCACTGGACCTGCCCATGTTCCTCTTCTCCCTCAAAACCCTCCTCCAGGCAACTGCCTGATAACCTCCTCCAGTCTGGGAGACCTTCTGGTCTGGTGTATTCAGGTCCCATGTACAGCATGAGCCTCTCTGTTCCCTGGATCTGACACCCTCCTCCCCATCAGGCTGGAGTCCCTGAGGACACAGCCTGAGTCCCCGTCCCAGCTCCTGGGATCAGATGGCATGCAGGAGGGGCAGAGCCCTGTGAAACAAGGGGGACCGGGGAGGAGGGGTACCCCCAGCACTGAGACTCGGGCCTTTCTGCACGAGGAGGCAAGAGCCCTGGGTCAGTCCCACTGCTGCCTCTACACACAGTGCGACCTCAGACCCAGGGCCTTCCGTCTTGGGTCTTGTGTCAGTAACCTTGGGGTGCCCTTTCAGCTCTGACAGATTATGCTACCAGGAGTATCCCCTATCCTTGTGTGTTAATGGAGGGAGGGGACTGGAGGGCAATGAGAACCTGCTTAAAGTAGACCAGTTTGCTGTGGCCATGGTTTCTCAGAAAAGAGCTGGAGGCAGCATTCCCTCTAGCTTTCCCTGAGATCCGAAGAACCACTCACAGATGTCCCCAGCTCTGGGGACAGCTGAGAGTCCAGCAAGAGCTGGGGATGCGGAGCACAAGACGAAGTAGAAGGTAGTCCAGTTTCTAGATGAATAAGTTCTAGATGCCTCAACATGGAGCATGGAGCAATACTATGTTGTACAGGTAAAATGTAAGAGGGTAGATCTCATGTTAAGCATTCTTATCGCAACAAAAATAAATAGTAGAAGCCCCCTGAGAGCTGTCCAGATTCCAGGGGAATCCAAGCCCAGAGGAGTATTCCCAGATCCAGATGCCCCTTCTGGCTGCTTCCAGGGCCTAGCAGTCAAATGCTCACAATCACTACCCTCCAGCCCAGAGAAGTGGTGGGGAAGGGCCACCCTGCCGGCCCTCAACCCCACCCCCAGAGAGCCAGGCCACCATGCCCCCCCACCGACCCCACAGACCACAAATCCTTGGGGTCGCCCACCCTGGGGCTCAGAGTGTTGCCAGAAGGTGGAGCCTGATTTCAGGTGACAGTGGAGAGAGGATGAGGTGACTGTTCTCAGGGCAGAGAGGGGCGTGTTGGAAGAATGAAAGCGTCCTCTCCCTGGGGCTGAGTGGGAGCCTGAGCAGGGCGGGCACCGCCCGACGCTGAGGCCTCCGCCTCCCGCCCAGTTGGGCTGGCTGTTCCCATCACACCCTGGGCAGTAAAACTTGCTTTTATGGTTGTTGCGGAGGTTGCTGTTTTTCTGGGGGCGGCAGTGGGGGCGAGGGGGTGGCTGTTTGTGTTTCTATATGCAAACACACCTGTTGCTTGCCTNCTCCACCACTTCAGTTGCCCGTAAAACAGATGCTGGACTGAGGTGGGAGCTGGTGATGGAGGTTTTACAGCCCCTTTCATCTGCTTCCCCTCAGTCCTTTTAAAATATGTATATAATTTTATTTCTTTTTGGCTGTGCTAGATCTTTGTTGCTGCATGGGCTTTTTCTATTGCAGCAGGCGAAGGCTACCCTCCCATTGTAGAGCATGGGCTCAGGTGTGCACGGGATCAGTGGTTGTATCTTCCAGGCTCTAGAGCACAGTCTTGAGGTTGTGGCTCACGGGCTTAGTTGCTCTGCAGCATGTGGGATCTTCCGGACCCAGGGATTGAACTTGTGTCTCCTGCACTGGCAGGTGGATTCTTTACCATTGAGCCACTGGGGAAACCACCCCCGGCCCAGTCTTTCTGTGTTGGTTCTGGCTCCTATGCTTTGGAAACAAAGTTAAGTTTTGTCTCTCTGACCTCGGTCTCCCTGTTTCTTTTTTTTTTTTTCTTTTGCCTTCTCTCTTTCTCTCTCTCTCTTTTTTTTTTTTATTTTTTCACTATACCTCAGATTTTAGTTTCTGACCAGAGATCCAACCATACCTGCTTCATTGGAAACTCAGAATCTTAACTACTGGACCACCAGGCAAGTACCTCAGTCTCCCTCTTTTGAACCAGAGCCCAGAGATATGTTTTCTGTGGCTTATGTGGTCTTGGCCTGGACACTGTTTTTTATAAAAATTTGAATTAGTTGTTAACATTTTTTTTTTAAATTTTTGGTCACCCGTGCAGCATGTGGGACCTTAGATCCCTGACCAGGGGTCGAATCGACTTCTCTTGCATTGGATACACAGAGTCTCAACCACTGGAGCACCAGGGAAGTTCCGGTTGTTAACATTTTTAAATCAAGAGAGTTTCTGTAAAAATCCAGATTTCTGATTTTTGTTGCAAAATTGAAAGTTCTGGAATCCCTGAGTGTCTATATCAGACAGAGGCTGAGGAAAGAGGCTCCCCTGGGCCTGGCCTAATTGTTTGGGGAGGTAGGACAGGGCACAGAGAGCGGCCCACCACCCCCTGTTCTTCTAACCCAGCTGCACCCTGAATCTCACCCTGCATTTGAAAGGCCCTCATGCACAGACCTGTGAACACCCTAAAAATTCTTCCAAAAGCTCTCTGTGCCAGCCCAGTAGAAATNGGGCCCACCACCCCTTGTTCTTCTAACCCAGCTGCACCCTGAATCTCACCCTGCATTTGAAAGGTCCTCATGCACAGACCTGTGAACACCCTAAAAATTCTTCCAAAAGCTCTCTGTGCCAGCCCAGTAGAAATATAACGTGAAACCTAACAACCAACATTGTCGTCAACCATGGTACCAAATACCCTCTCAGCCGCCTAGCTAAGCAGCACTGATGTAAAACAGAAGATGCTATTATGTGGTCACAGACACACTTTGCTCTCTCTTCAGTTTGATACTTTCGATGGTCAAGAAAAATACAGTTTGATTTCATCTTTAAATTATTTTTTTAATTTATGATTCTGTGTTTTTGTTCTTTTTACCTTTGACTCTCCTTTGCCCATTTTAAAACTTATGACCTTTATTTGCAAATGCTCGAGATTAACTCAATGATGATAAAAAGCCAACATTTGATTGCCTGATAATGATAATTTCACATTGGGATATCCCTTGTTTCACATTCATTAATTAAATTTTTCAATAAAAAAGGAATACTAAGTAAAGGAAAGCTATAAAGGAATAATGATGGATAGATCTTTTAATGCTTAAAAAAAGAAAGAAATATAAGTGAAGTGAAGTAAAAGTCACTCAATCGTGTCCGACTCTTTGTGACCCCATGGACTATACAGTCCATGGAATTCTCCAGGCCAGAATACTGGAGTAGGTAGCCTTTCCCTTCTCCAGGGGATCTTCCCAATCCAGGAATCGAACCCAGCTCTCCCGCATTGCAAGCAGATTCTTTACCAGCTGAGCTACAAGAAATACAAGGTGAACTACAGATGCTAACCACATATGGAATATTAAATTTTCTAGTAGCTACGCTCATATAGTAAAACGGAACAGGGGGATTCATCTTAATAGCACATATATTTAACTTTGAAGTAGAAAATAGCACCCCACTCCAGTACTCTTGACTGGAAAGTTCCATGAGCAGAGAACCTGGCAGGTACAGTCCTTGGGGCCATAAACAGTGAGACACAACTGAGTGAGCGAGCACGCAGCACACACATATTTAACTTCAGTTTCAGTTCTGCCGCTCAGTCGTGCCCGACTCTTTGCAACCCCATGGACTGCAGCNTCCAGTACTCTTGACTGGAAAGTTCCATGAGCAGAGAACCTGGCAGGTACAGTCCTTGGGGCCATAAACAGTGAGACACAACTGAGTGAGCGAGCACGCAGCACACACATATTTAACTTCAGTTTCAGTTCTGCCGCTCAGTCGTGCCCGACTCTTTGCAACCCCATGGACTGCAGCGCACCAGGCCTCCCTGGCCATCACCAACTCCCGGAGCTCACTCAAACTCATGACCATCGAGTCGGTGATACCATCCAACCATCTCATCCTCTGTTGTCCCCGTCTCCTCCTGCCTTCAATCTTTCCCAGCATCAGGGTCTTTTCAAATGAGTCAGCTCTTTGCATCAGGTGGCCAAAGTATTGAAGTTTCAGCTTTAGCATCAGTCCTCCCAATGAATATTCAAGACTGATTTCCTTAAGGATTGACTGGTTTGGTCTCCTTGCAGTCCAAGGGACTCTCAAGAGTCTTCTCCAACACCACAGTTCAAAAGCATCAATTCTTTGGCGCTCAGCTTTCTTTATAGTCCAACTCTCACATCCATGCATGGCTATTGGAAAAACCATAGTTTTGACTAGATGGACCTTTGCTGACAAAGTACTGTCTCTGCCTTTTAACATGCTGTCTAGGTGGGTCATAGCTTTTTTTCCCAAGAGCAAGCATCTTTTAATTTAATATACCCAAAATATGATTTCAACGTATAATCAACAGTTTGAATCATAAATGTTTTATATCCATTTTTTCTCATGCTGCCTTCAAGATGCGCCTTGCGTTTCATGCTTAGGGTGCATCCCAGTTCAACCAGACCACACTGCAAGTCCTCCATCGCCACACGTGGAGCCTGATGGGATGTGGCAGCTCGGACACCCCTTTCCCCCCAACTCAGCCATCCCATAGCCACTGTCAGGACCAGAAGTTCAGCAGCAGACAGAGCCCAAGGAAGATGCCCACTTCCTGGAAGTGCGCTCAAGGGCGTCTGGATAGGAACAGGAAGACACAGCTCTGTCTGGGTGGGCACTTCCTTGGTCCCTCGGACTCCTCACCAAGGGTTGAGAGTCATGGCCAGAGGGTAACAGAGCAATGCCCGATAAAACAAGAGCCCCATAGTAGGGATGCCTCTGGCCCAGAGATTATCAGTAGTTCTAGTTGGCAGAGTCCTTACTATTCCCTTTTTCTTTTTTGTCTGTGCTGGGCCTTTGATGCTGCAGGCAGGCTTTCTCCTGTTGCAGTGTGCTGGCTCTAGGCACTTCTGCTCGCAGCTTCAATGTGGGGTTCTGGAATGCAGGCTCAGCAGGTGTCAGCTGAACTTAGTTGCCCCATGGCATGTGGGATCTTCCTGTACTAGGGATCGAACCTGTGTCCTCTGCATTGGCAGGACCCAGAAGCACTGAACCATCATGGAAGTCCACCATTCCCTCTTACTGTCCCAACAATGAATCCAAATAAATGGCAGACGTCTTTTCTACCCTTGGAGCACCTTATAATAGAGATAAAAAGAAATTAAACCATCCCTGAGTCTCTCTGGTGGGAGAATGTAAGGCCAGCAAATTTCAAAACAAGACAATGTAAAACACAATTATTTATGAGCAGAAGGATATTCCAGCATTTTGTGTGTGTGTAAACAGCTAGTGTTTATCCACAGTTTCTTACCCCAGACCCACTTTCCTCTTTCACATTAGTGGTCTGACCCCTGTAAGCATTTGAATTTTGACCCCCTAAACCAAAAAAAGCCTCCAAATTACCTACATTCTCTGTTACAATAAGCCCCCCAAATAGACCAGCATCTAGAAGGAAAATGGGGTTTAGAGGAAACATCCAGAAGCCAGGAGCAAGGCTAGTGGGGAAAGCTAGTCTGGTTGCACGTCCCAAATCTTTCTCCAGGTGGCGCCAGAAGCCTGAGTAAAGTTACCTATGGATCTCGGGAACCTGAGGTTGTACTGCCCTCCTGTCCCCTCATGAGGAGGAAATGGCAACCCACTCCAGTATTCTTGTCTGGAGAATCCCATGGACATGGACAGAGGAGCCTGGCAGGCTACAGTCACAAGAGTCAGACACAACTTAGCGACTAAACCACCACCACCACCTCTCCCCTCACCCTCGGCACATCCACCAGTGTGGTCCGTTCCTCAGTCCTCTCCTGTAATCCTGCAACTTCCCCCTAGGATAAAAGAATCTGGGCAAGTATTAATAAAATAATCTGGGAAAAACAGGTTGAGGTCCTTGTTCTGATCCAAGTTTTGCCCCCAAACAGCCAAGCAACCCTGAGCAAGTGTCTTCCCCTCCCTGATCTTGGGTCTTGTCCTTCACCTATAAAATGAGACTTGACAATATTCCAAGTATATTTCTGAATGAAAGGGGTCACCGTAGAAGGAGACTGAGTTTAGAGACTCACAACTGTATTAAATAAAAGGCGCATCCTGCACAATACAGTTCTATTATAGTGAGTTGGAGTTATTACTTCATACAGTGGTGGATATTTTTATCAGTAAAAAATTTAGGATTTGTAGTATAAAAACATAAAGTAAGACTTGAACCTTCCTCACAGAGAGGAAGAGAGAGTGAACCAAACCCAAACCAAATGAAGCCACTTTGAAAACTGCAAAGCCAAATACACACAGAAGTGAGGAGGAGAACCCTAAGAAAAGCAGAGAGAGAGTGGGGAGCAGAGATATGGCTTGGGACCCCTTTGCCTGCTTCTCAGCCNAACCTTCCTCACAGAGAGGAAGAGAGAGTGAACCAAACCCAAACCAAATGAAGCCACTTTGAAAACTGCAAAGCCAAATACACACAGAAGTGAGGAGGAGAACCCTAAGAAAAGCAGAGAGAGAGTGGGGAGCAGAGATATGGCTTGGGACCCCTTTGCCTGCTTCTCAGCCCCAGGCTGCTTCTTGAGTCTCCCTGGTCCTATGGGGAGTAGTATAGTGCATGGGGTGGGGGAGATACAGAAGGGGGACAGACAGCATTCATCCTGAGTGGGATGGGGAAAGAGCAAGCGTCTCCATTTACCGTCCACAGGACACTTTCACATGGCTGACCAGTTCCAGCCTCACAGCCACTCTGGGTGGTGTTGATTGTCCATGAAACTGACTGCAAGCTGAGGTTCAGAGAGAGGAAGCAGTATGCCCAAGGTCATAGACACCATGATCGACAGAGCCAGGGTGTCCACCTGGGTCTTCTGAACCTCACCCAGTGCCCTGTCCCACTTAGTCACGTGTCCCTGTTGGGAACTGCCAGGTTCATCTTCCTAAAGCACTGCCTCCATCAATTCACTTCCTTGCTCTCCACCAAAAAAAAAAAAATCTTTAGTGATATTAGTGCTTCTGAGATCAAGTACAAATTTCTCAGTTCAGCATTCCAGGTCTCCATGACTCACCAAGATGTCCAGAAGATAAGATGGCAGAGCTAGAAGATATCATAGCAACCCTGGAGTCCAGCCCTCTTTGTTCTAGAACAGGAAACTGAGGCCCAGAGAGGAGAGGGCTTTCGCAAACATCCCAGAGCAAGTCAAGGGCAGGAAGCAGGCCAGGGCTGGAAACCAGTTTGCTTATTGCAGTGTGCTTTCTGTTCATCCTTGGGACTCTTCTAGCAGCTACCCACCTGAGACAGGCAGATATGCTTACTGTATTAGAATTAGCTTAGCTGGGAGTAACAGAAAAAAAAATAATAATAACAGTGTCCCAATTCAGACAGAAGCTTGTTTCTCTTTCAGTTTTCCAGACACATGGAAATATTCTGTCCAGTGCAGGAATGACATTTCATGGTGCCATGGACCCAGGTCCTGTCCCTTTTCTGCTCTGCCAAAGGTGGCTTCCATTCCCCAGATGACCTCATGGTCCTCTATGGCTCCTGAATTGCAGCCATCATGTATGAATTCCTGCCAGCAGAAAACAGACCTGAAACGGCTCATGCTCTCTGCCTCTGAGAACACTTCCCAGAACTTGCACCCTCCACTTCCACTTCTATCCCTTTCTCACATGGCCACAACTAACTGCAAAGCAAGCAAAAAAATTAGTCTTTTTTTCCTGGTAGCCATGTGTCCAGCTAAAAAGCAGAGTTCTACCTACTGAGGAAAAGAGGAGGAACAGGGATCCGGGAGCCACCAGCAGGGAAGAGCACTAAATCACTGCTGAGACCACCATGCAGAGGAGCGCCTCACCTTGCCATGTGCCAAGCATTTGCATCTTTTTCCAGTGTCTGGCTCACCCCAATCACCAAAAATGTTTGCACGACTGAACACACTGAGAAGATATCTCTGAGATATGTATTGTGTTTTCCCAAGTAAGCTGGAAATAGACTAAGATCTAACTCAGTTCTTTTGCATTCACCTCTGCCACCCGCCTCCCCCCACTCCAGGTACCAGGCACACTTAGGCCAACCCAGGCCTAACTCTCTTTTTTCCACTCCTGCCCAAACCATTACAGAGGACTGGCTATTGCTCACATGGGGCTAAGTCCACTTGGCAGGGAGACACTTTTAAAAATCAATACATAAGCTGCTCATGGACGAGGCCTGAGCAAATGGATTTTTTTCCTCCCAAAGGAAAGAGTTTTTAAAAAGGTTAAAGTTGCTGAAAATATGGCTTTCCTGGTGGCTGAGTGGTAAAAAATCCATCTGCCAATGCAGGAGACACAAGTTCGATCCCTGGTGCAGGAAGATTCTACCTGCCTAGGAAGCTCCTACACTGAGAAAAGCCATCCCATTCCAAGCAGAGACCAGCATGTGCAATGGCCCAGGGCGGAAGGAATGTGATGTGATGCTTCAGAGCTGCACAACCATAGGGGGAG
>SJYA01000723.1:182498-212484 GCA_006410615.1 Neotragus moschatus | reverse complement strand
CCATACGGACTGTAGCCCACCAGGCTCCTCTGTCCCTGGGATTCCCCAGCCAAGAATACCGGAGTGGGTTGCCATTTCCTCCTCCAGGGGGTCTTCCCAGGGATTCAGCCCTCCTCTCTTAAGTCTCATACACTGACAGGCAGCTTCTTTACCACCTGGGAAGCCCACCGTACAGAACAGGGAACTATGGTTCAGTGATAAAGCATCCGCCTGCCAAAGCAGGAGATACAGGTTCGATCCCTGGTCTGGGAAGAACCTCTGGAGAAGGAAATGGCAACCCACTCCAGTACTCTTGCCTGGAGAATCCCCGTGAACAGAGGACCCTGGTGGGCTACAGTCCATGGGGTCGCAAAGAGTCAGACACAGCTTAGCGACTGATCGACAACAATAACCTATAATGGAAAAGAATCTACAAAAGAATACATATGTGTATATATGTGAGTATATAGATAGATAAACTGAATCACTTTTCTGTACACCAGAGACGAACACAACATTGTCAGTCAACTATACTTCAATTAAAAGAAAAGCTGCACCCTGGCAAGGGGCCCAGGGGAATCTTCTGTGACACAGGCAAGGTTCTCCATTACAGTGTGAATGTCGAAAGAAACCCATTGAACACTGCCTGCATTTTATTGCATTTACTGTTAACCTCACAAAGAGGCCTGCGATTGGCCAAGCCTGGCTCCCTCCACCTTTCTGGCCCCAGAGAAGAGGTGCAATTGGGGGCAGGCTACCAGAACCATGAGGTTGGAGCTGGAAAAACAGCTCCTGAAAGAAGCAGGGGTTTCTAATACCTGCCTCCTTGGATCCTCGGAGGCTTGAAATGTGATGAAGCACAAGATCTACCACCAGGCAGGAATGAAGGAAATGTGAGCGTCCATCCTTCAGCAGTGTCTCATCTAATGAGAACTGGAGGGCCCAGCTCTTTTACGGGATTAAATACAGAAAGCCAGAGAAGATGGTGCCTTAGATACAGAATAACCAAGAAAGGAGGAGTGGGAGAGAGAGAGGGAATTCTCCCTGGAGCTTTCTTCCATAACCAAACAGCAGGGGAAGTGGAGGGACGGGTGGAAACTCCAAGAGAGCTTTGATGGGACTTTTGATGGCTGCCCACCCACCCCCACCACCACCACGTGCCCACCGCCCCAGGGCCAGGGCCTGTGGGGCACAGTTGGAAACACTGATTTGGGGCCTCAGTGGGGGGAAGATCTCTCTCACTGGGTGCTTGCTGCACCTGTTCGGGTTCCAACACCATCTTCCGGGCTCCCAGTAAGATGGCCAGTCACATGTGAACAGGGGGCAGATGGCTGATACTGTCTTATGAAATTTTTCTTTCATTTATATATATATAAACATCTGCAGGTCTTGACAAAAATGAATTTCGTACTGAGAGCTGCTGCCACAGTAGTTAGGAGTCACTGCTCCGGATAATAGTGCTGTTAAGTTTTATCATCAAAGAGTGAAGTCCTCTCGTGTGACAGAGGACAGAGCCCTGGCCCGGGTCCCGGGCTGGGTGGAGGGGGCGGAGGAGGCAGAATGTCTCAGCTGGGTCTAGAAGCAGCTCCACTGAGGTGGGCAGCAGGGAGATAGTGAGACAGCCCCCACCTGTTTGTTCTCCTTTGCTGTTTGGGAAAATCTAAAAATGCCCCCCATCTCAGCCGTGCTAAGTAAGGACTCACTTCGTCCAGCACTGAGGGGCCAGCGAATCTGCCCAGAACTCCAGGAGTGGTGGTAGTGGTTGCGGAGCCAACTACCAGAGACACCCTGTTTCACCCAGCCCTGCTCCTGCCCTGAACCTTGGAGATAAGCAAATCCTACGAGATAAGCAAATCCCCTATACACACTCCACAGAACCCATCCACACCCATATACACACAACACACCCTCCACGTGCAAACAGAACACACACACCCTTTACACACTCCGCTGTTATCATACAAACACTGCATGTGAATGGGTGGGACAGAGCGCCGAGGAACCATGGGCGGGGGCGGGGCGGGGGGTTGTGACTGTGAGTGGAACTGGGGAGGGGGCATCAGTCCATGCCAAGTCCCTATACCATCTTGGCTTCTAGAAACTGTGGGTGTGACACACCTAGCTGCTGAGAATGGACTCTAGATCTCTGCAGGAACTTCTTGTGTCCCTAGGGATTCCTTGTCCCCAGGTGCTAAGGAACGAAGATGGTACAAAGGCGTCTCTGGCCACCGAGAGAACGCCATGTGCCTGGTTGAGGAGTACAGGCCTGAGACCTGGATGGTGCGGGGTTCGAATATCTGATTTTTAGTTAGGCCATTGGCCTAACTTGGCCTACTTGGTCTCTCTGGGCCTGATCCTGATGCCAATCACTTGTGAGGCCTACAGAAAGGAAACCCTCCTGATATTCCCACCCCAAATCTGCTCTGCTCCCCAACAGGGTTTGCTGCACAGATAAAAGTCAAGTGGGGTATTTGAGACCAAGGCATCGATGAGTTTTTCAGCAAAAATAGTCTCTCTGGGAACAGCGTGGAGGAGGCCAGACTCTCCTCCACGTGGCCCCCCACCCCAGCTTCTGATCCCAGAGAGAGGCCTCCTGACAACCTCTCTCCCACCTCACAAACAAGGGCTGCACATAGCACAGTGGGTTGGCAGAGCCAACTGAAGCTTTATTCTGAAAAAAAGATACTCGAATTGGATTTATTCTGAAAAAGACACTTACATTGGCTTTTAGGTGGGGTCATGGGCAAATGGGGCAACCCCAGGCAGTCGACTCCCCCCAGGTGTGGGTGGAGGACAGGGGCAAAACCTCAGGCCTCCCAAGCAGATGCTCCCCTGCACAGCTCCATCTGCAGGAGCCAGTGAGCGGGGGAAGGCTGGGAGGGAGCGCAGGAGCCTTTCACTTGGACAGGACATCAGAGGACTCAGACACCAGCTTCCCATCACGGGTCTCAATCTTCTTCACAACCACAGCCTTGGAACTGGTGCGGCTGAAGGAGCCGGGACCCTTGCCAGAGCCCAGGCTCAGGCTGTAGTTGAAACCAGGGGTCCCATAGGACGAAGTCAGTCCACCTGGTCAGAAAGAGACAGCCACGTGAGTATGGGAGGCTATGCTCACATCAGGTGCTGTTCCCCCTATTACTCCCTGACACCCCAGAAGTGGTCCCCAGGGAGGGGGAGCTGCCCTGGTTCACTTCTCCAAGATGACTGGGAGAAAACCAGGAGCAGGGTAGGAAGGGCTTTGCTATTAGCTATGTGACCTTGGGGAGAGGTTAGAGACTTGGGTCAGGAAAATCCCCTGTAGGAGGGCATAGCAACCCACTCAGTTTTCTTGCCTGGAGAACCCCATGGACAGAGAAGCCTGGTGGGCTACAGTCCGTAGGGTCACAAAGACTCGGACATGACTGAGTGACTAAGCACAAATGCACCCATGCGTGTGACCTTAGACAGGACATTAGCTGGGCCCCAGCTTCCTCAGCTGCACCAGAAGGACCCGTAGAGGCTGCCCTCTGGGCCTGGCCCCCAAGACATGGACACTCACCTGCGTAGCCACTAGTGGTCTTGGCGTGGATACTCATGTTCTGCATCCCAGACTCCAGCCTGTACCCAGAGGACACATGGAATGTCAGGACCAACCCTTGGCCTGAGGATCCAGGTCCCATCTCCCGCACTCCAAGGATGGTACACCTGGGGGTGGTCAGGGAGCCCCCATACCTACCGGCTCTCCTCGCCCTCCAGCAGCTTCCTGTAGGTGGCAATTTCCACGTCCAGGGCCAGCTTGACATTCATGAGCTCCTGGTACTCGCGCAGCTGCCGCGCCATGTCCTGCCTGGCATTCCTCAGAGCAGCCTCCAGTTCAGCCAGCTTGGCCTGAGCATCCTTGACAGACATCTCACCTTGCTGCTCAGCCTCAGCGATGGCAGCCTCCAGGGAAGCCCTCTGTGGGGGGCGGGGACGGGCAAGCAGGTAAAGCAGAGTCTGGTTGCCTCCTCTCCTCCGCCTGCACCCACTCTCCCCTCCTCCTCCTTTAGAGACCCCCTCTCCAAGACCGAGACTAACCAACTCCACCCGCCTTATTCCAAGAAAACGTTAGAGGGGCCTTTCCTCATGGTCCAGTGGTTAAAAATCTGCTTTGCAGTGCAGGGGATCGATCCCTGATCGGGGAACTAAGATCCCACATGTCAGCTACTGAGCCCGTGTGCTCTGGAGCCCATGAAACACGGAGAGTGCATGTGCCATAACTAAGACTCAAAGCAGCCAAATAAATAATTTTAAAAAAAAGGAGGAAAATGTTACTCATGGGTGAGCTTCAGGAAGTGAAATGGGGGAATGCGAGCAGCTCCCAGATCCCTCCTGCACACACTGCTCACCTGGGAGGCTGTACCCCCACTCCCAAAGGGACTAGATCTCTGCTTTCTAAACCCCCTTAAGGCATCTGATACATAAGCACCCTGATTTATAAGACAGATAAAGCACGCTTGGGGAACCCATCCTGGACCACCAACCTACCTGCCCAGCCCTGTGACCCCTGTTCTGACCTCCAGCCTCCCAGAACAGTCTGGACTGTAGCTACCCCCCCCAACTCCTAGGATCCTTTCCCCAACCCCCAGACACCTCACTCCTTTCTGTACTATCTCCTCCACCCCAGAGGTGTCCCAGGGCCCTCTCCCACCCCCAGCCCAGCCCATACCTGGCCTTTGAGTCTCTCGATCTCAGCCTGGAGAGAGCTGATGTTCCGGTTCATCTCAGAAATCTCCATCTTTGTGCGACGAAGGTCATCCCCGTGCTTCCCAGCCAGTATCTGCAGCTCCTCATACTGCAGAGGTGAGACGAGGAATGAGGTTGAGAGGGGACTCCTTGTCCCTCCAAGGAAAGAGTACCCTCAGCCAAGTCACCAGAGCCCAGGTCATCTCACACCCACTCGGCTCCGTACCTCTGGGCCTGGAACATCCCATCCCTGTTCCCCATTACGACTTGGCAGCCCCACTCCCAGCAGGCAGAGTTTGAAATCTCGCTTCTCCCTCAAGGAAGGACTAGCACCCAGAACTACCCAAAAGGGAAGCACCAGGTTGAGCCCCTGCTCCTTACCTTGATTTGGTACATGGTCTCGGCCTCAGCCCGGCTGCGGTTGGCGATCTCCTCATACTGGGCCTTGACCTCAGCGATGATGCCATCTAGGTCCAGGTTGCGGTTATTGTCCATGGACAGGACCACAGATGTGTCAGAAATCTGAGACTGCATCTCACGGATCTCCTGTGGCAGGAAAGGGAGGTGGTAAGGCCCTGGCCCTGCACACAAAGAGTCCCCTTCTGTAGAAGGGCCTTCCACAGGGGACAAGACAGTTAGGGTGGGAGAGAAGGCAAAGTTCCTAAAGAAGGAAGATGGGTCGACTTTGGAGATGGGAACTTGGAGAGAAGTAAAGATGAAATGAGGCCAGGATAAAAGGAAATCCGGCTTTGGGTGAGAGACCAGAGGGGCAGAGCCCTTCCACACTCTCAGCTACCAGTATGGCGCCCCCAGAGGGCTCCCATATGGCCCAAAGGATCTATCTAAACCCTAGGGACAGAGCAGGTCTGAGGTAGCTGGGTCACCACTCTGCAGTATGTATGACAACCTTGGACAGTCTCTTTCAGTTCTCCGAGCCCGTTTTCTCATCTGTGAAATGGGGTAATAAACCCTCCCTCATTCAGGGAGACAGAACATAAAGGACATCCATGCCAGTTTACTATTGGCAGTCGGAATTATTCCGGGTTGGGCCCTTGTCTGTTGGTGCACTGGCGGGGGCGGAAGGAGCCTCTGACGGGGCCAGGGAACTCCAGTCTCTGGGAACTAAGAACGTACCTCTTCATACAGTTGCCTGTAGAAGTTGATCTCATCAGTCAGCCCTTCCAGGCGGGACTCCAGCTCTACCTTGTTCATGTAAGCTTCGTCCACGTCCTGTGGGGTGGAGAAAGGGGAGTCAGAGCTGAGTGCCCACTCCTGATTCCAAGCTGGGGACACCCAGTGGCCTATACCTGGGACTTTCTAATCGTCCGCACCTCAGTGATCCAGTCCGGTCTCTGCCCCACCACACCTGCGTTCTCAGCCCCTTTACCTCAGCTTCCTGCACATTCCGCTTCCTCCCGTCTCCTCTCCCCCTCCCCCTCGTCCTGGAAGCCTGCTCTAGCTGGACCTCCAGTTCCACTGCTCCATTTCCTTAACCATGTCCCAACACCCATAGTTCTGTCCAAATGCACCTAATTCTGTCCTTCTATGTTCAGTACCTAGGAGGCACCCAAATGCTGTCCCATGACTTAGAAACATTTAAGAACAGAAAGCCTCTAGCCTGAGTCTCTAAGCGCCAGCCTTCTGTGTCTGGTGGGGGTAGGGCTGCTCCCTCACCTTCTTAATGATGACAAATTCATTCTCCTTGTTTGTGCGCTTTTGGATTTCCTCCTCATACCTGAAAAGGAAGAGACACTGCATGAGAGGATGAAAGGGAAAGGTGAGGTTGCCATGGGTCTTTTGAGGGGGGCAAGAACATCTAGAAAATTCAGTTAATGGAAATGTAAAAAGATATGAGACAGTTGGTCTGGTCATTCTGCTCCAACCAGCTACTGTCTCCCCAGCCTTAGCCCACACCATCCCCAGTCAGTGAGGAAGCCTAGAGCAGGAAGTGTCTCTCCAAATCCATGAATATATATTGGATTAGGCATATGAGGAGGTTTAGCAACAGTGACTTGACTGGAGACCTTTGACAGAACTTTCTGGAACGTGCCAGAAATCAGGGATAAGGAAGAAATAGGGGCCAGGGCTGTTAATATACAACAGAGGCTTGTTGGCTACTTCTGCTCCCATCTTAGATTTACTATGTAAACTCTAGAAGACAATTTGTTGTTCACATCAAGACAGTTCTGCAATTGAAGGAGGAGGGGAAGTGCTATTAACAATGGACATAAACCTAGACTGTCCTGGGGTTACTCTAATTACATAAGACTGCACTGCCCAAAAAGCAGAGGGCCTTGGGATCTGAAACCTCTGGTCAGGCAGGGTGAGATGCTTTCAGCTGGGGAGGATGGAGGCTCACTTGGTCTTAAAGTCCTCCACCAGCCCGTGCATGTTGCCAAGCTCCACTTCCAGCTTCAGCTTATCCTGGGCCAGAGTTTCCAGCTGCCGACGGAGGTTGTTGATGTAGCTCTCAAACATGTTGTCTATGTTGCTCCGGGCAGTCTTCTGCTGCTGCAGGAGGTTCCATTTAGTCTCCAGAACCTTGTTCTGCTGCTCCAGGTGCCGCACCTGTATGATGGGGCAGAAAAGTCCACAGTCACATCAGGCCAGGGCTCCAAGTCTGGCACAAAGCAAGCACTGTGTTTTCCCTTAATCCACTCCCCAAACAGTTGGGTCTCCAGAACTGCATTAGTGTTGGGCTGCAGGGAGACAAGGGGGTACATGGTTGGAAGTAGACATCTAGGAACTATGTTGGTTATACTTTCAGGAAAAAAAATAGGTATTATTGACTGAGATTGTATATTACACGTCAGCAAAAATAGCCAAGTTTTGATTAACGCTTTTCATGATTGAAAGAAATATAGATGGTTCATATCAAACAATCATGATTACTATTTGGAGTGGCTTTGAGAGACTCATAGATTACAGGGAAACTTCAGCCTTACAGTCCGGAAAGCACTGGCCAGAAGACTGAGGTTTCAGTCTAACGCTGCTACTGGTCTTGAGTTGCCTCCCCTCTCTGAACCCAGGTCTCCTCAACCCTGCAATGGCCTAGAAGATCTCAGGCAAGCCCTATCCGAACCCCATCTCTAAGAGCAAGAAACTAGGTCCCCACAGCTCTCTCTTTGAGTTCTCCAACATCCTACCCCACCCTACTCCACCCTGAATCCACAATCCTGTTTTCCTGTCCAAAACACAAAGGTCCTAGGTTCCTTGGGTTCGAGGAATCCAGATTTTAGGATGAAATTAAACCATGTTGGAAGAGAAATTTTTTTAAAGAAAGAATAATAAACTGGTCCCAAAAGGAGGAATGCTTTTTTTTTTTTTTTAATTGACCCAAAGTTGGAACTTCTTTCAAATTAGGAGGACTTGGAAAAGAAATTTGTCTTAAGGGTTTGGCTCAGATCCAGCAAATCTATTTCTGTAAATCCCTTTCTTCCCCAGCTCATTCTGTCCCAAAATTATAAATAATAAGTGATTATAACATTTACCGTTATTAGACTGCTTAATGTAGGCCAAGCACTGCTAAGCTCTTACATACATTATATGCCTGAATAGGCAAAACTTCTTGGATTTAGGGGATTAGAGAGCCCATTTTGTAGATGAGGAAATCAGATTTAGCAAGTTAGTCCATCCAAGGAAAGGGCAGAGCACTGGGGACCTTCGGCCTTTGCTTAACTACTCACTGGGAAGACCCCAGAGCTAGCAAAAGGCAGTCAAGAAGTCAAGTCAAGGGTCCTTACGGCCAAGGAACCACCAAGCCTTCCCCAAAAACAGGGGAGGGCCCGTTTCCCAGGGGACTCCAATTCTTAAAGACGCCAATCTGCCTCAGGATTTCCCTCTTCCGTTCCCACAATGCCTCCCAGGAGCCAGTCAGCAAAGAGGAACTCGTCCTCCAGCGCTGGGGGCCCTGGGGCCTTAAGGGAGCCACAACCCCCTCCCAACCCCAGGCTGCAAAACCTGGCCTGGCACCTTCCTGGGAAAGTGGAGCCAGGTTATTGGGGCGGAGCCGAGGAGCGAAGAATGAGGGGACAAGGGCCGAGGCGGGGGGAGAGGGGCGTTGGCGGATAGGCGCCTTATCTGAAACCATAAATCCTGGGATTTAAAAGGACGTGAAACGCGGGCAGAGTGTCCCACGCCCGCAGACTTTGAATCCTGCATCGGCTTTCCTGAAGCCAGTCCCTGGCGTCCCACCCCACCCTACCCCTACCCTACTCCACCCTGACACACCCCACCACCCCCACCCCCGAAACCCCAGGTGCCAAATGCTCCCCGGAGACTAGGAGCGGGTCTCCAGCACGCAGCCTCTGCCCCTCACCCCTCCGTGGGGGCGGGTCTCTGCCCCGCCCGGCCCCGCCCACAAGGTCAGCTCCCGGGGCCCTGGCCAAGTTATGACTCATCCTGATGCCCCCTACTCCCAGATCCCTGGGACGCCAAAGGCCTGCCTGCTTCAATCAGGACTGCTGCTTCCTTCTCCTAGAATCCTATCAAATTCCTATTTAAAAAAAAAAAACAAACAATTTTTTTTTAAGCACAAGAGCACTACTGGAAAGGCCCTTGGGGCCGGGATAGGGAGAAGGGCGACCCTGAGGGAGGAACTCCCTCCCACCCGACAGCTAAACACCTGGAACACTTCGAGGCTGAGAGCTTTACAGACTTGGGGTGAGATGGGCTAGTGAGTNAGTCAGGACTGCTGCTTCCTTCTCCTAGAATCCTATCAAATTCCTATTTAAAAAAAAAAAAAAACAATTTTTTTTTAAGCACAAGAGCACTACTGGAAAGGCCCTTGGGGCCGGGATAGGGAGAAGGGTGACCCTGAGGGAGGAACTCCCTCCCACCTGACAGCTAAACACCTGGAACACTTCGAGGCTGAGAGCTTTACAGACTTGGGGTGAGATGGGCTAGTGAGTCGGGGGCCCCCAAGATTTACAGTCAGAAGCCTCCAAGATCCCGCCCTACCCCTTCCCCTGCCCAAACCCAAGTGCGCAGAGGGGCCAGGTCACTGGTTGGAAGGCAGAATGTTCCCAGAGTGGGTTGGGCCCAGCAGGACACTAGTGAGGGGCTGGAGATGTGCCCATGGAAGGTGGGGTGACCAAGAGGAAGGGCTGGGATCCTGGTCCAGCCCCAGGCACTGCCAGCCACGCAGAGGGGCGCCCTCACCTTGTCGATGAAGGAGGCAAATTTGTTGTTGAGGGTCTTGATCTGCTCCTTCTCCTGGGTGCGGACAGCCTGGATGTTGGGGTCCACCTCCAGCTTGAGGGGGCTCAGCAGGCTCTGGTTCACGGTGACAGCTGTGATGCCCCCCAAACCTGGGGCCCCACCGTAGCCTCCAGCCAGACTCATGCCGGTGCCCAGGCCGCCGCGAAAGCTGCTGCCGCTGCCCACGCGGGAAAAGGCCGAGGAGCTGATGCGGGAGCCAGGCCCGCTGGTGTAGGAGCGGCTGCTGAAGGACCTGGGGGCAGAGGTAGACACCTGGTAGGACTTCTGGGTCACCCTGGTGGACATGGTGGAGGCTGGAGAGGAGGCGAGGAGGCCGAAGCTGAGTAAGAGTCAGGAGTCGAGAAGCTGCTTCTCAGTGGGGTACAGCTCCCCGATGGCCTTTTATAAAACAGAGCCCAGCCCATGAGGAGGGGATTGGCCTTGTAGCTGAGTGGCTAGGCCCCGAGGGGGCAGGGCCTAACCTGACACCTGCCACCTACAGGCCGGACTCAGGTGGGGGCAGCAGAGAGCTGCTCCCACCCCGGAGCCCACGCCTGCACCACTCTGGAACCCAGGAAAAGGCAATTCTCTGAATGTGAAAGTGCAAGGACTCTGCCAGCCTCTACAAGCTCCCTGTAACAGAGCTTGCCCAGGGCTGCCCAGCCACTGCAGCCCCAAATCCTGGTTCTTATCTCCTTCCCTCCCATGGGAAATAAGTGCACACACTGGGGAACACGGCCAGCAAGGGACCCCTGGCATTTGAGTCTCCTCTGAGCAGCCGATACTCCAAAGACACCACCCTGTGTTCGTTCCTCCAGTTCGTGTGATTATGAAGGTCTGCCCAGGCTGGACACGGGTTCCAAATCATTGAACCTGAGGTCAACCATTTGCCTAGTCTTCCCTCAGTTACTGCTATGCCCTCAGCCACTGGTGCAATACCAGGAGGCACTGGGAAAATATTCATGGAATGAATGAATGAACACTGTCTTAGCTATGGGGCTGTAAAGTGAGATCCAACACAGTGCTTTTCCAGGACACAACGCCGTGGCGTCTTTCTCTCCTTCCAAGATCACAGGATTCTTGGGCCTGAAAGGGACAGCGAAGGATGAACAAGAGCTGAAGGTCAGGGGCGTGACCTGGGTTATTTCTCTGGCTGCGAGGCTCTACCGCTCCTCTGCAGTTCACTTCAGCTCCTTGCCACCCTCCTGTCTTCAACATGCCTGGCCGGGCCCCCAGTGGCACTAACGTGGGCTCCTCAGGGCGCTCTCCCAGCAAAGTAGTGGCGGCCTGGGTGGCGGGATCCACTGTCCGGCAGAGGAAGAATGCCAGCTGTGGAACAAGGAGCGCAGGCCGCACAACCTCAGTGGGCACTGGGGGGATGTGGCGATTCTACACAGAGGATTCACCAGGGCTCAAAGTGGGCCCTGTTCCAGTATTGGTTATGAGTCTTCTGTTCATCACTTCTGTATTTATGTTGCACATTTGGGGCAAGTACACTCGTTCATAGATTCGGCTACATCCGTCTGTCATCTGAAGAAGAAAGGAAAAAATCCCAACATATTTTGGACCAAAAACATAGCGATTTTCTGTTCATGAGGAAGAAGTTTTCTGCAAGCTTACTGTTTTATAGGGAACATAATGAGAATTAAAGAATCCATTTTTTTTCTATGGCTAATGAAGTTTTTTATTCATTTATTAAAAAAAAAAAAAAGAGCTAAAGGGCAGGCTGGGGGAGGTCAGGAAAGAAGGTGGCTGCACCGGGGGCTTTATCTCATTGCTCATCACTGCTTGCGGGAGTCATTCCCATAGCCCCCAGTGGGTGAATCACAGGAAAGAGGCAGGATTGTGAGGTGGGGGTGGAGTGGGGAGCCCCGAGGGTGAGTCAGCCAGCAGCTTCTCTTTCTCTTCACTGGCCACCCCCCTTTCCCCCGCTGGCCATAGGAGAAGGGAAAGAGTCCCTGCACCTGTCTCCCCAAACCCATTAAGAAAATGAGTCAGGAGAGCAGGTTGGGGCACCGCATGCACCTGCTGAAGGCTGGAGAATGGGTAGCTGAATGAGGCACCCAGGGCCTGGGTGGGGCAGGGTGAGGCAGGCTGTGGGTGGAAAGCGCAAGTTTTTGGTCCCCAAGGCAGAGATTCAGTAGCAATTACCTAATGGCTGGGGCTGGATTCTCTGATAGNGCACCGCATGCACCTGCCGAAGGCTGGAGAATGGGTAGCTGAATGAGGCACCCAGGGCCTGGGTGGGGCAGGGTGAGGCAGGCTGTGGGTGGAAAGCGCAAGTTTTTGGTCCCCAAGGCAGAGATTCAGTAGCAATTACCTAATGGCTGGGGCTGGATTCTCTGATAGATCCTGCAGGGCATGAAATGGAGAGGAGTGGGTGGCTGTTCACTAGAAACCAACAGATTCCCTGGAGGAGAGGGACAGGCGGCCCATAGCCCCCAAGCCCCAACCCAGGTGACTGCTACCATGCCTGTCCCCAGGGCAGGTGAACGGATGACTCTGCGTCCTTCTCTGGCAGGCATCCCAGGCACCCAGAGCACAGGCACAGAGACCCTTAGAGAGGGACAGCGAGACCCAGAAACTCTCTCCTGGGAGTCGGACAAATCCCCAAAGACAGACATGGAGAGAAGCTCCCCTCAGATCACACACTCCAGACCACGTGCACGCGCGCGCGCACATACACACACACATACACACACACACACTCACACACACACACACACACACACACACAGAAGAGTGGACTGTGAGGTCCCCTCCGGAAGGACAGACCCAGAGGCTCTCAGAGGACACAATGACCACATCCCTTTCCTCCCCCCCTCCTTTCTCTTCCCACTCTCCCCAGGCCTGGCCTCCTGCCACACAGAACCAGGCAGTACCTGTTTGTACCAGGCCCTCTCTCAGCCCCTTTACACAATGCTTAGTTTTCCAAGGAGTGATTTGAATGCAAGCTCCCCCCTCCCCAACAAACACCCACACCTAGCAGAGCTGGAAGACTGCCTTTCCTGAGACCAAANTCTCTTCCCACTCTCCCCAGGCCTGGCCTCCTGCCACACAGAACCAGGCAGTACCTGTTTGTACCAGGCCCTCTCTCAGCCCCTTTACACAATGCTTAGTTTTCCAAGGAGTGATTTGAATGCAAGCTCCCCCCTCCCCAACAAACACCCACACCTAGCAGAGCTGGAAGACTGCCTTTCCTGAGACCAAAGGGAGGGGTATTGGCCCGGTGCCAAACCAGGCCCAGAGAAGGCAGAAGGAGAGAGGGAGGGGCTGGTCAGACAGGTATGGCAACCCAGGGGAGGGACGACCGGCAGCTGCCTGCTTCTCCTCCCCCACGCTGTGGTCCACTCAGCGGACCAGGGCACACTCAGAGGGGAGAGGCCTTACCTGAAGTCCTGAGCACAGAACTGCAGCCCAGAGCCCTCCCCTGAAACCTCAGCCCTCCCACCCCCAGCCCCAGCCACCTGGTCCCCTGGTTGCAGGAGTGTCTTTTGTTTAAGATGAAGACAAAGCGGCCTACAAGGACCGTGTGGTTTTCAGGCTGTAAGAAGGCCCAGATCTCACCCAGGGGAAGTTCCTCTTTGCTGGGGCAGCCCAGAACGATCCAGGGTGGAAAGTGCTTGCATCTTTCTCGTCAGCTCCCTATTGCCCAGAGCCCCAGCCAACCCCTCCCCCATGCCTGAAACCCAGCTTAGGGTGCAAGAGAAGAGGCCAGAGCTGCCCACTCTTGTGGCCCCTGCCTGGGATTCCGGCTTGGAAGCAATAGAGGGAAGCCGTGGTGGCTCAGGCGGTAAAGAATCCGCCTGCAATGCGGAAAACCTGGGTTTAATCCCTGGGTCAGGAAGATCTCCTGCAGGAGGGAATGGCAACCCACTCCAGTCTTCTTGACTGGAGATTTCCATGGACAGAGGAACCTGGTGGGCTACACAGTCCATGGGGTCATAAAGAGTCAGACATACCTGAGCAACTTTCACTTCACTTCACTTTCAGGACTAGGGCCAAGTTATGAGGGAGCAGAAAATGGAAGCAAGGTGGCCTGAGGGGATAATTTGTAAAGCTGTCTCCGGCCACTGAGGTCTGCACAGTGCTTCCTACCCAACAAAAGGGAAAGTGGTTTTGGTGACTGCCCAACCCAGACCCGGATTCTGTTCCCAACTGCCTTTCCTGGAAATCAGAAGAGGGAAAGAGGAGACGCTCGCCCCCTCCACCCTGATGGTGATGGCGCAGGATGGCACCAAGGAGGTCCAGAGGCCTCAGGTCAAGGCTGAGGGCAGAGATGGGTGAGCAGGGTAGCTCTTATCATACGTCACTCACAATCCTCCGAAAAGATGGTCTGAACACATTCCTCTCAGTGATCAGGACTGGTGACACAAAAACACCTCACTCAAAGCAGCACTACTCACAGAAGCCAAAATGCAAACAACGCAAATATCCACCAGTTGATGAATGGAGAGATAAAAGGCGACATCCCCCTACAATCGTATACCATTCTCAGTAAAAATGAGTGAATCACCCATCCCTGCTACAATTCAGATGAACCTTGAAAAACGTTATGCTGAGTGAAGGAAGCCAGTCACACAAGATCACGTATTGCATGATTCTATTTGTATGAAATGTCCAGATGCGGCAAATCTATAGAGACAGAAAGCAGATCCATGGCTGCCAAACTACCTCCAGGCTGGGAGGAATGGAAGTGATGGGGAAAAGTATGAGTTTCTTTTAGGACTGAAGAAAATGTTCTAAATTCAATTATGGTGATCCTTGTGCAAGCCTGTGAAAATAGTAAAAATCATTGAATTGTACATTTTAAATGGTTGAACTGTGTGGTATGTGGATTATAGCTTAATAAAGCTGTCACAAAAACAGGCAATCCACAAAAGCATGAATCAGCCACATATATAAACTAGGGACTTTGCAGACCAGCATAGGATTCAGGGGACAGAAGGGAAGATTTTGTTTAGATGCTGAAGGTAGATTCCCTGCCTCTAGATTAGTAACCAGAGCAGAGTCTCCGAAGAACTGAAGTCACTTTAAAAGATGAGCATTTGAGTCTTCCTGTTGACATGGAAATATCTGAGTTTAGTGCTGAGGCAGCAACAACAATTTAAGTGGAAAGCCACAGGTGGTGGGAAAACCCATCAGTAAGCCACATCATGAATAATAAAGTTGATCTGATTGTTCATTTTTGTGCCTTGTGCCTCAAGGCCAAAATCGTTCACAGTCAGTGCTCAGCAAATGGTGACTATTTGTCATTGTGTTAAACACAGCTCTGATGATTCAAGCCAGTCCGAATGGGAATAGACTGCCTAGAGAGGCAACCAGCTCCCGTCCCTAGAAGTCTGGAGAACAAGGTGTGCTAACCAGCTGTTCTCTGGGTTCACTGTGGGATTCTTAACTCAGGTAGGGGTTTGGACCAGAACTTCCCGATCCTCCCCACTCTGAGAGCCTTGATCCATGTTCTGCTGTCACAGAACTTACACGCTTTGATTGGACAACTACGAATGTCCTCCAAACCAAACTTTTTATTTTGACAGAAGATGTAGTTAGAAATTATTAGCACAGGCACGGGGAGAAAAGTAGGAAGGTAAGCCTCCTAATGGAGGAAAGGAGACAAGCCTACAGCCTGGAGGTGATGAGGTCTCCAGTCTGCTCTCCCTTCGTTATACCCTGGTCTCCACTGATGCCAAACTGGACGCAGCCGTCTACTGGACAGACAGTCAACCATAGCTCAGTCATTGCTGTCCTTCCTCTTAATTCTGGTTCTCTGTCTGGAACATGCACACCAAAATCGCCCAGCTGCCCTTGTATTTCTTTTTAATACAAGAACTCTTTTATTTTTTAATGAATTTATTAATTTATTTTTGAGTGCACTGGGTCTTCATTGCTTTGCGGACTTTTCTCAAGTTATGGCGAGCAGGGGCTACTCTCCAGTTGCGGTGTGCGGGCTTCTCATTGCAGTAGTTTCTCTGGTTGCAGAGCACAGGCTCTGGGAGTCACGGGCTTCAGTAGTTGTGGCGTATGGGCTCAGTAGCTGCAGCTCTCTGCTTCTAGAGTGCAGGCTCCACAGCTGTGGCACACGGGCTTAGCTGATCCGAGGCATGTGCGGCCTTTCCGGACCAGGGCTTGAACCCATGTCTCTTGCATTGGCAGATGGATTCTTTACCGCTGAGCGACCAGGGAAGTCCACCTGCACATTTTAAAAGCTTCCTGGCAGCAGCCAGGGTAGAGCTCTTGGCCTTGGCTCTGCTCTCACATGAAGACCTCCAGAAACACACCTTTCTCCTCTCCCAAGAGGATACAGGCTACAGCCCAAGTCCAGAGCACTTCAGGGTCCGTGGTCAGAAAGAATGAGATACCTGCTCTTCAGGAAGGAAGATAGTGACAAGTCCCCAGAGCCTGACACTCCAGGAACACAGACAGAGACTGGGAGAGGACCCAGATTGGGTGAGGAGGACAACGTACAGGAGGTTTGAGTGATGGCAAGAGGGAGATGGAGTCACTGGCTCCTCAGGAGGATGGGTCCCTAAGGAAGGAGTTGCACAGCCCACCCGCCTACATACTCCACTGCAAGAAAAAGTGTTCCGAAAGGTGTGTTCAGGTAACCAGAGAGGAGTGCAGGAGGGGGAAAGGAACTGCAAGGACCTAGGTCTCTGCTACAGCCCCCACGCCTACCCTCACTCCTAGCCCTGAGAATTACTTGTGGCCTGGAAAGTGAAGTCACTCAGTCATGTCCAACTCTTAGCGACGCCATGGACTGTAGACTACCAGGCTCCTCCATCCATGGGGTTTTCCAGGCAAGAGTACTGGAGTGGAGTGCCATTTCCTTCTCCACGGTATCTTCCCAACCCAGGGATGAAACCTGGGTCTCCTGCATTGCAGTCAGATGCTTTACCATCTGAGCCACATGTGGCCTGGGTTGCTTGGCAATGGAGCTATTGTCCAGTGGTCTTTTGTTTTGAATTTCTTGCCCAGCAACCTGAAGACCAAGGCGGGAAGTTAGGGGAAAGGATCTCAGGCCTTTATTCCCTCCTGTTTTTATTCACACATTAATTCACTCATCCACTTAGGGTATTTGCTTATCAGACAATACCCTAAACAGTATGGTGTTCCTACCTCACAGACTATAGCCCACCAGGTTCCTCTGTCCATGGGATTTTCCAGGCAGGAATACTGGAGGGGGTTCCAGTACCCTCCTCCAGGAAATCTTCCTGACCCAGGGATCAAATCCCAGTCTCCTGCATCTCCTGCATTGTAGGTGGATTCTTTACCAGTGAGCCACCGGGGAAGCTCCAAAACAGTGTGGGGAGATAGCTTTTTGATTCCTTTCATACCAGTTCAGTGCAGGTAGGAGCCTCCTGTGAATTAAGCAAGGTATAGCCTGAAGGTTTCTATTGAAAGGTGAATATTAGGAATCCAGAGTCACTAACTCGGTATATTGATGGTTTAGCAGCCTGGAGACCACCCTCAGATCAGCAAACTGACACTCCCAGGGACAGGGCCTGAGAGAGGAGGGGCTGAGAACAGCAGCGTACTTTGATAGGAAGAAGAACCGAATGTCAGCACTGAGTCCAAGTGCCCTCTGGGGAGGCAGGAGGTCTGGTGGGGGAGGATACTGAGGTGAGCTCCCTTACCACAACATTGCCTGAAGTTTCAGGCTGTGACGGACTTCTGAGTATTCATTTTTCAGCCCACATCCCCCAGGCTCAGAGAAATCTAGGGATTTGCTTGAAAAGAGCCCTTTGTGGTCTGAAAAACATCCCCCAGATATCCTCTTAAAAACCCACAACTAGTGGGGTTGAATAGGAACCTTTGGAGAGGAATTAATTAGGAGTTTGGGATCAACAAATACGCACTGTTGTTGTTCAGTCACTAACTCGTGTCCCACTCTGCGGTCCCAGGGACTGTAGCATGCCAGGCTCCTCTGTCCTCCACTCCCTCCCAGAGTTTGCTCAAATTCATGTCCATTGAGTCAGTGATGCTGTCTAACCATTTCATCATCCATCACTCCCTTCTCCTCTTGCCCTCGACCTTTCCCAGCATCAGGGTCTTTTCCAATGTGTCAGCTCTTCATATCAGGTGGCCAAGGTATTGGAGCTTCACCTTCAGTATTAGTTCTTCCGATGAATATTCAGGGTGGATTTCCTTTAGGACTGACTGATTTGATCTCCTTGCTGTCCAAGGGACTCAAGTCTTCTCCAGCTCTACGCTTCAAAATCACCAGACACGTACTACTGCTGTATATAAAATATCTAAACAACAAGGATGTTCTGTATAGCAGCAGGGACTGTACTCAATATCTTGTAGTATATTCAATATCTTTCCTATATTGGAAAAGAATCCAAAAAAGCATATACATATGTCCATGTATCACTGAATCACTTTGCTGTATACCTGAAACTAACACAACACTATGAATCAACTATACTTCAATTTGAAAAAAAGAACCTTTGGATGCCTAGATACTTCATACTCATCAGAGTCCCAGGGTAGGGCACATTCTGACACACGAACCCAGGTACCCAGTCCAGCCCTGGGTTAAGAAAAAGGGCCCCTTCCTGCTCTCCTGATACACAGGAGTTGTGACCTTTCCACATCTGGTTCAGAAGAGAAAGTTGCACAATGTAGGTAGAGTGGTGAAAAGTCACGGGCAAGGCGTGATCTTCTGAGAGCTCTCCCGGTCTCCAGATCTCACCGCTTCATCCTGGGAAACAGCCACTTCTTAGGCCATTCCAAACCTTCTCCGCAGTCAAGAGTCATGGCCCACAGGAAGTGATCATTTGTGCCTGGTAAGCTGGGGTAAATGCTTAGGAATAGGTGTGCTCTGGCCATGCAAAGCCTCCCTCTGACACTCAGAGAGCTGGTAGGCCCAATGCATCACACAGGTATAGCTCACTCTTGGCACAGCTGGTGTGACCAGACACCCTGGCAGGGAAGCTCTGGCTTGGGGAAACCATTCTGTTCTGGTGAAGTGAGGAGTTGAGGAAGGAACAGAAAGAAATGAGATGCAAGCAGCTATGGCCCAGCCCACCTTGGATAAAGGGCTCAGAGATCAAGATTCATGGGAGCTGGCAATAAATTCCCACAAATTCTACCATAAACATCCAGCGTGAGATTAATCACCTACCATAAACTCAACCACAGCTCATGGAGAAGCAGGACTGGGGGTGGGGGGGGCTCTCCTCAAAAGTGCCCAAGGCCAGCCCTGCCCACCTCTGTCCCCACCTCCTGGAGAAGAAGGAAGTAAAGACTCCACCTGGCGACATCTGGCTGTGCCTCGACAAATGACTCCTATATCGATCTGTTTCCTCTCCTATTATTAGGGGTGGGGATAGTCAACCGTCAACATTAACACAAGTTTTATGACTCTATATATCACTCAAGGAGTCCAAGGAATTTGGGTTCAATCTGAAAACAATGGGGATTTTCTCCAGAGGATAGAGCCTAACGATGATAAGCAGGTATTTTCTGAGCACCTGTTGGGTTCTCCCTGGATACAGGTAATTCAAACTCAGCCCCTGCCCTCAGGACACACAGGAGTCAAGGACAAACAGCCACTCACATGCCTACCCTGTGTGCATACATCCCCAGTGATCCTAACAGCTAGTCACCCCCTTGCCCTCCCCACTTAGACACACACTCTTTGTCCAAGCGTGAGTAGTGCCACCTCTCCCACCCATCACAGCCACATGCATGCCACCCTTCAATGCACATCACACAAGTCCCTGTACACACACAGCTAAATCATCCAAACCAAGACACTGAGGTATTCATTATTGCTGAAGACTCCTGACTGCAAGCGACTGAGACCCAAGTCAAATGGGCTTAAGCATGAAACAGCATTTATTTGCTTACATAATTGGGAGGTTCGAGATGTATATTTGGCTTTGGTATAGCCAGATGAGGGACTTGATGATGGCATCGGATTTTCTCTCCTTCCCTTGACTGTTTCCTTCTGTGTGGGGCTTCCTTCTCAGCTGACCATGTCCATGCTGCAGCAAGGATGGCAACCAAGGGAGAGCTACTTTCCCAATCTGTATGGCTTAAGTTCCCAAGCTGACTCCCACTGGATTGACTGAGGTCACGTGGTCCTCCTGGAACCAATCACAGTAGCGGGGGGACTAGGATACCAGAGTGTGGGCCAGGCAGAGGACAAGGCAGTCAGCCCTTCCCAAACTCTATAGAAGAAGGGCAGAAGAAGGTAATTCACCAAAAGAAGAAGAAGAGATGCTGGGCAGGTAAAAACAACAGATGTTCCCTACTCACTGTAATCCCAGTGTACACAAAGGAGATGTGGAAATACAGAGGCTGCAGGGGTGTAAAGATATTGGTATACACAGCCGTTGTATAAATATAAATCCTGCCTGGTCAAAGTCTACCTTTTCTACTTATCAAGGAAATACTGGTCTCAGATAAATGAGTTATTCAGAAATAGGATATAGGAATTCAGAGGAAGAGAAGAGCTATTTTAAATGAGTTTGAAAAAAAAAAAAACAAATGAGCTTGGGCTTGATGGAAGTGAGTTTAGAAAAGAAATCTATGAAATACAGTGAGTTATTGGATAAGAAGAGGTTTCCTATGAAAGAGCAAGGCCAGGTGGGGAGGAGGGGATGGGATTGAGGGTTTTGAAGGCCACACAGTTTATCCTATAGGTCACAGGGGCCAAGGAAGATGTGGGCCGGGAGGAAGACACGGTTAAAGCAGTGCTTTAGGAAGATTCAGGGGGCTGCAATGTGCAGGTTAGACGGTAGGGGCTAAAACTGGCAGGATACCAGACTAGCCTTCCCACTTGTGTACTGCAGCACACAAGCGAGAAGGCCTGCGGGGTGCCAGGGGCAGGGTGGTGAGAGGACGGTAAGAAGAAAGAACCAACAGGATATGGCAGCTGATTGCCTGGCCGAGTCCAACATGAAAGAAAGCGAGAAGGTGACTCAGAGGCACTTCCAGTAGCTCCCTTCTGACCCTGGCACCTTCTGCTCTAGCAGACTGCAGCTCACACTCACCACGAGCTGCTGGACCTTAGAGTCAGACCACAGCTTCTTGCAGACAGGACAGCGTCCACTAGTACCTCTGTCTGGTTCCCATCCCTGCGCCAACCTCTGTCTGGCAGGGCATCCATCCAGAGAAGATGCCACAGAGGGAATGTGTAGACTCTCCCCCTGAACACACACAGTTCACACCCATCACCTTACCTTTGTTCATCACACATGCACGCACACACACACCCTCACACCAGCAACAGGGTGATGAGGCCACCATGAAACCCTCTGTGGTCCTCAACAAGAGATCCAAATCTGGGAGAACCTGTTTACTCCCCTCCCATCATGCCATGCTTGGAGAACAGGGGTTGGCTCTTGTCTGACTCTGACGAGGGACCTGGACAAATGGGAGCCAGTGCAAAGAGATGTCTGGGATAAGATGAATGCAAACCTCATTCTGCAGACCTCTTAGGTAGGTGGCACTGAGAGTATGCTCCCTGGAGAAGAGGCACGGACTGCCAGAGGAAGAAGGGGCATTCATCTGTGTGGTGGTGGTTGCGGTTTAGTCGCTAACTCGTGTCCGACTCTTGTGACCCCGCGAACTGTAGCCTGCCAGGCTCCTATGCCCATGGGATTCTCCAGGCAAGAATACTGAAATGGGTTGCCATTTCCTTCTCCAATTCATCTGTATGGCCCCTGGGATATGACCAGCACCAGCAGGAAGGAGCCCCCAAAGAGAGATTTCTGCTGACTGTGAGAAAAGACTCCCCCAAATCTCAAGCTTTGGACAAGTGCANATTCTCCAGGCAAGAATACTGAAATGGGTTGCCATTTCCTTCTCCAATTCATCTGTATGGCCCCTGGGATATGACCAGCACCAGCAGGAAGGAGCCCCCAAAGAGAGATTTCTGCTGACTGTGAGAAAAGACTCCCCCAAATCTCAAGCTTTGGACAAGTGCAGTCTGCACTGTCACCTGGGAAGTGGTGGCAGAAGTTCAATAGATGGGTTGGCAGGGCCCCAGACACACGTTCTGAGACCTACTATGTGCACTGTGAACTTCACCTCATGGAAACTTGCAAAGAGTCTGTAAGTTTATCCCTCCAGGCAAGGATGGGTAAGTGCCCAAGTCCACACGGCTCTGAAGAAGACTGGACTGAACGCGGTGGACTCCTCACTTGTGGGACTGACCAAGCCTGTTGATGCACGTCCCACCGCAGCCAGTGTGACTGAAGGCCAAAGGAAACTGAATGCGATCAAAAGAATTTTGTAACCACTTCCCAACTGTGTGAAGCTAGGCACACCACTTAATCCCTCTGAGGTTCCTTTTCCGCAGCTGAAAATGCAGCTACCTAAGGACTGGTCTGACAATCAGGTAAGTTGACAGTTGTAGATTTTCAGTCAATGTTAGCTCGACTCTCATCACCTCTCCCCCATGTGCAGCCTCCCCACTCCTTCACCATCTCAGGACCAGCGGCCCATGGAACTTGTGTTCGCACCCACTTTGACTCATTTGCCTGGTGAAAATGAAGTTCTTGAAGGATGGGACCATGCCTCATGCATCTCTGTGTCCTCTGCAGTGTCCACTCAGCCCATGGGAGGTGTTCACAAGGCAGAGAGCAAGCATTCAGAAGGGCTGAGGGTAACTAGAGAGAGGTGGTGATTGCGAGTATAAGAAGGAGTCTCTGGGATTGTAAAAAAAGGGATACCATGCAAAACTCTGCTGCAATGCAAAACAGAAGCTTGCAAATCCAATTCCAAGGAAGCCAGCCATGCAAACTGAGCTCTGCCTGTGACACCCACTCTGCTTCCCCAGCTCCTACCCCAGGGCTCTTTTCCCTGCCATCCCGGATGACGGGGAAGGTGGTGATGTGGGAAATAAATGATGGTGATAATGATGTCAGCTTTCACTTGCTGGGTTCCCACTAATGGCCAAAGTGTCAGATCTCTTACATATTTATAATCATAAAATAACCCAGGAGGCAGGAAACATTACCCCATTTTACAGATGAGGAATCTAAAGGTCCTTCAAGATTTGACCTCAAGTCTGGGATAAGTCCAAAATCTGGGCATGCTGTTTTCAGTGATGCTTTCTTATAGAGTCTGTGCGAATAACCCAGAAGAAATGTCCCCCCAAAATTTGTCTTCTTTTATTTAGCAATCCAAAATATACATATTATATTCATTCACTGAACATCTAAATGACCTTTCTTACTTAGTAATCCAGACAGACCTAGGGGACACCTCCCCCAAAAAAGAAAGCCCATGAGAGCAGAGACCTTGACTGCTTTCAGTTCAGTTCAGTCGCTCAGTCATACCCGACTCTTTGCGACCCCATGAATCGCAGCACGCCAGGCCTCCCTGTCCATCACTAACTCCCGGAGTTCNCACTCTTGCCATCTCTTGTTTGCACTTCCAATTTGCCTTGATTCATGGACCTGACATTCCAGGTTCCCATGCAATATTGCTCTTTACAGTATCAGACCTTGCTTCTATCACCAGTCACATCCACAGCTGGGTTTTGTTTTTGCTTTGGCTCCATCTCTTCATTCTTTCTAATATATCTGGGATAAAGAAAGACATTATAGAATGACGAAGAGACCAATTCATCAAGAAGCTACAGTGATCCTAAATGTGTATGCACTCAACAACAGAGTTTTTAAAAACATAAAAGAGAAATTGAAAGAACTGAAAGGAGAAGTAGATACATCCAAAATTATACTCGGAGGCTTCAATATTCCTTTCTCAGTAATTAATAAGATAAATAGAAAATCAGTAAATATGCAAAAGACTCAAAAAATATCAACCCATGTGATCTAACTGATACATAAAAAATTTCACCCAACTACAGCAGAATGTATATTTTTTTCAAGTGAACATTTATAAGAACAGCCTATATTCTGGGTCAAAAAAAAAAACAGATCTCAACAAATTGAAAAGAAATGAAATCATACAATCTATGTTCTCTTACCATAAGAGGCTTAAAAGTAGAAATTAATAGCAGAGTATATCTGGAAAATCTCCAAATATTTGTGAATTAAGCTACATACTTATAAATAATCGATGGTTAAAACAACTCACAAGGAAATTTAGAAAATATTTTAAATTAGTTAAGCATTTTGGGACACAGATAAAGCAGTGCCTAGAGGGAAATTTATAGCATTCAATATTTATTTTTTTTAAACCCTTGAAATTAAAAGATGCTTACTCCTTGGAAGAAAAGTTATGACCAACCTAGATAGCATATTCAAAAGCAGAGACATTACTTTGCCCACAAAAGTCCGTCTAATCAAGGCTTTGGTTTTTCCAGTAGTCATGTATGGATGCGAGAGTTGAACTGTGAAGAAGGCTGAGCGCCAAAGAATCGATGCTTTTGAACTGTGGTGTTGGAGAAGACTCTTGAGAGTCCCTTGGACTGCAAGGAGATCCAACCAGTCCATTCTGCAGGAGATCGGCCCTGGGATTTCTTTGGAAAGAATGATGCTAAAGCTGAAGCTCCAGTACTTTGGCCACCTCATGCAAAGAGTTGACTCATTGGAATGGAAAAGACTTTGATGCTGGGAGGGATTAGGGGCAGGAGGAGAAGGGGACGACAGAGGATGAGATGGCTGGATGGCCAAGTTAAGAAACTGGAAAAGAAAGCAAATTAAAACCAAAGCAAGAAGCAAGCAGAAGGCAGGAAATAATAAATTTAAGAGCAGAAATCAATGACCTTAAAAATAGAAAAACAGTAGAAGAAACCAGTGACACCAAAAGCTGATTCTTTGGAAAATGAAAACTATTGGTAAAACTCATCTAACAGGGAAAGAAAAAAAAGGAGAGAGAAGACATAAACTACCAATATTAGCAATGAAAGAGGGGATTTAGGCTTCTGTAGATGTTAAGAGGATAATAAGGCAATATTGCTGCCTATAAACTCGACAACTTAGATGAAGTGAACTGATTCCTTTAAAAATTTCAAATGCCCAAGAGCATACAAAAGAATTAGAAAACCTAAATCGTTCTATATCTATTAAAAAAAAAAAAATTCTTAACTAAAAACCTTCCACAAAGAAAAGTCTGGACTCAGATTGCTTCATTAATGAATTCTACCAAATATTTAAAGAAGAAATAATATCAATTCTACACAATTCTGTCAGAAAATAGAAGAGGAGGAACCTATTTCTGACTCATTTTATAAAGTCAGATTTACTCTGATACCAATGCCAGACAAAAACATTGCAATAAAAGAATAGATCAATATCCTCCAGAAACATTAATGCAAAATCTTTTCCAAAATATTAACAAATCAAATCCAGCAACAAATAAGAAGAACAATACATCGTAATCAAATAGGATTTCTCCCAGATACAGAAGATGGGCCAAAATATTTAAAATCTATATAATTTATTTTATTGATAGACTAAATAAAAAAATTTGTATGTCCATCTCAATCAATACAGAAAAACATTCAACAAAGTTCAACATTCACTTATGATTAAGAACTCTCAGCAAAAGTGACCTTCATCAGACGACCTGATGAAGAGCACCCACAAAATAGCATGGTTAACATCACTTTTAATACTGAAAGAATTAATGCTCTCCTCACAAGATCAGGAACAAAACAAAGGGCCTAGACTAGTAAAAACAATTTTGAAAAAGAAGAGGAAAGTTGGAGAATTCATGCCACCTGATTTCAAGACTTACCATTAAGCTACAGCAATCAAGACAGTGGGGTATCAGCGTTAAGTATAGATATATACATCAAAGGAGTCCAGAAATAGACTCACACAGTGGACACAGTGGTATCAAGGTAGATCATTGCAGAAAAGGTAGCCTTTCCAACAAATAGTGCTGGAACAATTAGACATCCTCGTGCAAAAAAAAAAAAAAATTTAACCTCACCCAAGTGCTCTGCTTGTCAGTGACAAGAATCAACTCAAAACAAAAAACCTAAAAACATAAAACTGAAGAAAACATAAGAAAGACCTTAGTGATCTCAGGTTAGATAAAGATTTCTTAGAACACACAAAAATATGAACCATTAAAGGAAAACCTGGCAATGTAATTTTACCAAAATTAAAAACTTTACCTCTTGTGATGACACTATTAAGAAAATATAAAAATAAGCCACAGATTGGAAGAAAATGTTTGCCAAACACATTAACTTAAGTGAATCTTAGGCCAAAATATAAAATCTAGAACCACAAATGTTCTAGAATAAACAGAAAAAAAAATCTTTGTGACTTTCAGATAAGCAAAGATTTCTCAAATACAGCACCAGACCATAACCCTTTAAGGTAAAAACTTAATAAACTGGACTTCCTCAAAATTAATAAATAGCTTCTCCAAAAGAGAAACCATGAAGAATATGGAATTACAAACACAAAAAGAGAAAATAGTTGTAAATCACATATATGATGAAGAACTTTAATCTAGATATATTTTTTAATCTCAAAAATAAATAATAAAAAAGACAACCCATATTTTTAATTTAATTTTTTATTGAAGTACAATTGATTTACAATGTTGTGCCAATCTCTTCTGTACAGAAAAGTGACTCAGTTATACACATATAGACCGGCTTTTTAAAAATATTTTTTCTGTTATGGTTTATCAAAGTGAAGTGAAAGTCACTCAGTTGTATCTAACTGTTTGCAACCCCATGGACTATACAGTCCATGGAATTCTCCAGGCCAGAATACTGGAGTGAGTAGCCTTTCACTTCTCCAGGGGGTCTTCCCAGCCCAGAGATCCAACCCAGGTCTCCTGCACTGCAGGCAGATTCTTTACCAGCTGAGCCATCAGGGAAGATCATGGTTTATCAAAGGAGACTGAACACAGTCCCCTGTGCTACACAATAGGGCCTTGCTGTTTATCCACCCTATATACAATAGTTTACATCTGCTAATCCCACGTATCTAGTCCTGCCCTCCCCTAACTCCCACCTCTTTGGCAACCAGAAGTCTGTGAATCTGTTTCTATTTCATAGATAGATTCTTTTGTGCTGTATTTTAGATTCCACATGTAAGTGCTATCATATGGTATTTGTCTCTTTCTGACCTAATTGACTGAGTGTGATAATCTCTAGTTGCCTCCATATTGCTGCAAATGGCACTTTTTTAAATATAACTGAGTAGTATTCCATCATATATATGTATTACATCTTCTTTATCCATTTATCCATCACCAGACATTTCTTTCTATGTTTTGGCTATTGTGAACAGCACTGCTATGAACATAGGTGTGCATGTGACTTTTTGAATTATAGTTTTGTCTGGGCGTAAACCCAGGAGTGGGATCGCTGCATCATATGGCAATTCTATTTTTAGTTTTCTTAGGAACCTCCACACTGTTGCCCATAGTGGCTACACCAACTTATATTCCCACCAAGAGTGTAGGAGGATTCCCTTTTCTCCACACCTTCTCCAGAAGCATTAGTTATTTGTAGACTTTTGATTTTTTTTTAATATTTTTCAATAATTTTATTTATGTATTTAATGGCTGCACTGGGTCTTCATTGCTCCACGGGCTTTTCCCCAGTTGCAGCAAGCAGGGGCTACCCTCTAGCTGTGGTGCAAGGGCCTCTCATTGCGGCAGCTTCTCTTGTGGAGCATGGGCTCCAGCGCACAGGAGGGCTTCAGTAGTTGCAGTTCCCAGACTCTAAAGCACAGGCTCAATGGCTGTGGTGCATGGGCNGGTCTTCATTGCTCCACGGGCTTTTCCCCAGTTGCAGCAAGCAGGGGCTACCCTCTAGCTGTGGTGCAAGGGCCTCTCATTGCGGCAGCTTCTCTTGTGGAGCATGGGCTCCAGCGCACAGGAGGGCTTCAGTAGTTGCAGTTCCCAGACTCTAAAGCACAGGCTCAATGGCTGTGGTGCATGGGCTTAGTTGCTCTGTGGCATGTGGCATCTTCCCAAATCAGGGATCAAACCCATGTCTCCAGCATTGGCAGGCGGATTCTTTACCCCTGAGCCACTAGGGAAACCTTGTAGACTTTTTTAAGATGGCCATTCTGACCAGCGTTAGGAATTACCTCATTGTCGTTTTAATTTGCATTTCTCTAGTAATTAGTGATGTTGCGCATTTTTTCATGTGTCTACCAGCCATTTGTATTTCTTCTTCTTCTTTTTTTTTTTTTTGGCTTTAAAAAAGTTCATTGTTTGGAATAAACTTCAGCATCATATTGTGCGTTTCCTCAGAGACTGACAACAAAATTCAAATAGGCATTTCAAATACTTGATGACATACAGATCCTTATTACCAGGTCAAACACTTAATTATTTTTTTTTTTGATTTTTTTTCACTTTNTGCTGTGGAGCAACTTAGCCTGCGTGCCGTAACTACTGAGCCCGTGCCCACAACTACTGAAGCCTGTGTTCTGGCGCTCGTGCTCCACAAGGGAGTAGCCCCCACTCGTCACAACTAGAGAAAGCCTGAGTGCAGCAATAAAGACCCAGAGCAGCCAAAAATTAAAAAAAAAATAATAATGATCTTTTTAAAAAAGAAAGAAAATTGATGAGAAATTATCACCAGGGAAGGTTAGTTTTTTAAAAAGAAAAGAAAAAGAAGATAATAAAAAGAGCTGGTGAGGGTGCAGAGCAACTGGAACTCTCATACTTTACTAGTGGCAATGCAAAATGGCACAGCCACTTTAGAAAATAGCTTGAACACAATGTTGGAAATTGACTATACTTCAATTGAAAAAAAAAAAAGTTTGGCAGTTTCTTATAAAGTTAAACATATACTTATCATACAACCCACCATCCCATTCCTATCACACAACCCACCATCCCATTTCTCTTATCCAGGAGAAATGAAAACATAAATCCACACAGGGAACTGTACACAGATATTTATAACAGCTTTATTCATAACTACTAAAAACTCGAGACAACTCAAATATCCATGTACTGGTGAATGAATAAACAAGTTGTGTACTTCCACAAAAATGGAATACTACCCAGCAATATTCCCTGGTGGCTCAGCGTAAAGCTCCTGCCTGACAATGCAGGAAACACGGGTTCAATCCCTGGGTCGGGAAGATCTCCTAGAGTAGGATACAGCAGTCTACTCCAGTATTCTTGCCAGGAACATCCCATGGACAGAGAAGCCTGGTGGGCTAAGTCCATGGGGTCGCAAAAAGAATCAGACACAACTTATCCACTAAACAACAGATAAGCAATAAAAAGGAACAAGCTACTGATACACACAATAACATGGATGAAACGCAAAAGCGTCATGCTAAGTGAAAGATATAAGAGACAAACAGCTACATATTGTGATTCAATTTACATGGCATTCTGAAAAAAGAAAAGTGATAGGAGCAAACTGATGGTTGCTGGAGTTGGGGGTGGGTGAGGGAGATTGACTATGAAAGAGTACAGTGGGACTTTCTGAGGTGATTAAAGTTTTATGTCTTGATTTATGGTGGCAGATCTATAACTGTATTATTTGTCAAAACCCATCGAACCGTATCCCTAAAAGAGTGAACGGTATTGTATGCAGATGGTATCAATAAATCTGAAGTTTTCAATGTATTCATTTTTTAATTGGAGGATAATTGCTCTATAGAATTTCGTTGTTTCCTGTCAAACCTCAACATGAATCAGCCATATGTATACATATAATCCCCTCCCTTTTGAACTCCCCCCATCTCCCTCCCCATCCCACCTCTCTATGTGGATACAGAGCCCCTGTTTGAGTTTCTTAGCCATAAAGCAAATTCCCCATTGGCTCTCTGTTTTACATATGGTAATGTACGTTTCCATGTTACTCTTTCCATGCATCTCCCCGCATCTCCCCTTTCCCCATGTCCATAAGTCTATTCTCTGTGTCTATCTCTCCATTGTTGCCCCGTAAATAAACTCTTCAGTACGATTTTTCTAGATTCCATATATATGCATTAGAATATGATATTTATCTTTCTCTTTCTGACTCACTTCACTCTGTATAATAGGTTCTAGGTTCATCCACCTCATTAGAACTGACTCAAATGTGTTCCTTTTCATGGCTGAGTAATATTCCATTGTGTATTTGTACCACAGCTTCTTTATCCATTCATGTGTCGATGGACATCTAGGTTGCTTCCACATTCTAGCTGTTGTAAATAGTGCTGCAGTGAACAATGGGGTACATGTGTCTTTTTCA